>DWAV01000635.1:0-17801 GCA_018231305.1 Noctuana lactifera
ATTATACTTTTACATAAATTAATTGTAGCCCACAGTTTAGTGGACCGACACCTCGTTTGTTTATGTTAAGAAAAAGTATGGCAATTTTTAAAGAAACATTATAACATATTATATAATTGTTTAAAAGTATTCCTTACAGTTGACGTTTGTTGATTTGTGCCTACACTACTAGTACATCTCCACCGAATGTTACACGTACCTACATTGGGCCTACAATTGGAAGATAATTATGATTAGTATATTAACGATACAGAAATGAATTTAAGTAAAGAGAAAAAATATACAATGGATAGGTATTTTGAATTTTAATATTGAATTTTCGATTTGGGTGCCATGGAATTTTAAAACAACAATCTTTATTATATAAATCGCAACCCTGATAGATCTGAAAATCATCATGTTTGAAAAGTGACTTGTTTTACTAAGAGTGGGACAGCGATGGTTTCTTGAAGACTACTTAATAAACCGGTAACGCTGACCGATTAACGAATAATGCACAGCCTGAACAAATATATATGGATATAGAAGCATTATTCTTGGCACCTTAAAGTGAAGGGTATTTAGTCAAAATATATAGTAAATATAATATTAGTTTCTATTTCGTCTAAAAACGATTTTTTGTTAACAATAAGTCCTTTTCCGACAGTCTAATGGCAAGATTTTGTCATGAAATGTGTAATAGTAATAAAGTAAGATCGTTCACTAAAGAGTAAAGATACAGTTTTAAGCTGATCACTCATATCGTAGCCTCTTAGCTTGCGCTCTTATTTTGATGCGCTTCTTTTTGTGCGCAACATGAGAATAACAGCAATTTCGGCGCCAAGCAGTTAAAGTTACATTGCTAATTTATTACACAGTAACATGTACGTAATGCTGCAAAATTATATCAGTGAATAAAGCAGACAATATTACAGTTAGATTCTTCTAGAAACATCATCGTAATATGACGTGTTATGTATGAAACAGCTATAGTGACTTTGAAAGATGCGATGTGATGGGTACCTGCAGAGAGAGCGTTAGTCCGATGCAATTTGAGTGCAATGCACATGACGTGACGTCACTCAGCGGATCGTTTGTTACGGCCAGGCCTCGGGGCAATGAACCAGAGACTGAATTGGACATAAGTGTCCTGCGACGTTCTGAGCCACCGACATAACGCAATACAACTCTAAAACACGATTTACGACATTACGCCTCACTCAGTGACGCTATGCAACGCGATTGTATCATTTTAATTCGTACTTGCAAAATTACCTCGACTTCCTCAATTAGGTGGCGGTCCACAAAAACGTATAGGTACGCTTTTTATGGCGAAATATTACCTTGTTTATTTATATTTTTATGAAACGTTTGGTCACGTGTGAGGATGGATAGAAAAATGAACTACACTAGTTTTTTTTGTTTATATATATTCTATATTATAAAATTATATTGTACACTAATGTCAAAAAAAATAAACATAATTTTTTTTTCTTTATACGTATAGGTTTAGATTGATTATATCCCTTCATATATAATGGACATTTTCGCCAAAAATAGCAAAAAATTATATTCGTAATTTGTAAAAACACATTATTTTGATTTTGACCAGTTCAGTATTGATAGTTAAGTCTTGTAATCTGCAGTTGCGATCGTTAATTTTAAATTCTATAATTGCAAATTCCCTTTTATATATTGTTCGGAAAACAAAATCGTGAGATATTGTAATGAAAAACTAATTAAAACCACCTTCTTATGAGCAAGCTAGTATCAACCAATAGCGTATAAAGTACAAAAGATACCGCAAATATAACGCATGGGTTGTGAATGCCTTAAATATGTATGAGCATGCGCCACAGTACAGATTAATACAGTAATTCAACAACTTAGATAAAAGGGCTTAGATTTGCTTAAAAATTAAAAACCTATTCAAAAGAGACACTTTGATCTACCTCAACAACAGAAACAAGTAACAGAAATAAGTCCTAACTTCAAAATTGATCATCTTTAGAGAATGAGATATTTGTGAACGAGGGATCAGCTTCAAATATGCATTTGTATGCTAGATCCGAGCGTAAGTATTATAATGTCGTAGCGATTCTACACTTAGGTACTTTACTAACGGAGATATAAAAATAACGTCCTAGTAATCTAACGCAAAACACATTTTCATTCCGAACACGACACAAAGCAGCTAGTCTTGTGTAGTACTCGTGTAGGTATGTATATATAAATATGTAGGTACGTACTTAAACATTCCAGAAATCGAGATTATTCATGTTCACAATTACATTCTTGCGTATTGCGTGTAGAAATGATTTTATGAATGTATTATCATATTAAACAATGTCTCTGCATTTTATCTCTATTATTTATTACGTGTGATGTTAAATCTACTTACACGTTTTTTACGCTTTTCCATAGAACTTTAGGACTCCTGGAGTTCGGATGTTTGTAGGAGTAAGTATATCTGCATTAGTCGTCTTCATTTATTCTTAAATTACCATTTTATATTCAAAATACCTTTATAATCTCCATTTCATGTATGAATTGCAACATTATCATCTCAAACAACAATCTTTTAATGACGCATATGGTATGGTTTATATCACAAACCGACATTAGCCGTGAAGATGTCACTGCTTACATTTATCATAATAATAGTGATAGATGTGTCAAAACCCTTGATCCTGCAAGTACAGGCTACGCGAATGCCTGTTATGAAGCCTGTCTTTCATTCACGATTAATAATGAACTCAGTAAGTGTGCGGAATACATTTAGAATATGTGATTGTGCCTTTCTAGGGTTTAGAATTCCCTGTTCTGTTACAGGGAATTCTAAACCAGTACCAGAGTAAATATTTTTCTTTTTGTGTCTCTTTAACCTACTCTGTAAAAAATTAAAAAGAAATTTTTAAATAAGTTCGATAAATTTATACACAATACATGTACATACTTATCCTAAGATGGAACAAGCTAGCCTAGAAGCGTTCTTCAGTCTCTTGCCTTGAACATCAAGTTTTAATAAGGAAGCCGAATAGGTATCGGCGCAGGAAGACAAACGGAATGCACTCTTCAGCAGTTTGCATTGAACAATTACTCGCACTCACTGGTTTTTTGTATCAAGTAGGTAGGTTTGTAAAACTACTTAATTAAACCATGCTTTTACATGCATTATTAATATGGCTTTACATGCCATTTAAATTACCTATTATTAACATTTTAATAAATTGTAAGTTATGGCCATAAAAGATAAGAAACGTGCTTACAAAATATGTTTTTGTAACTTCAGAAAATTAGCAGTGTTATAGTGAACTTAGCGAACTTTGCTATCTACGAGTATGTTTCACCGGTACCGAATAAACGATAAAGTTACCAAAAGCAACATGTTTAACAATTGACTCGATGATAGAATACATAAATATAATATTTAATTCGTCGACAGTGGAACATGCGATGTATTGTACAATGATATCAACATTCATTTTATCATTACATTTTTAGCTGCCACCCTCGTGTCACAAGATCATTTGGATAAACTTGTGACAGTATTCCCGAAATAAATCTTGTACGAAGTCTAATTTGAGATCGTTCATCAATAGTAATCTCAATGTCTTGTTCACGCTAAAGTTCAAGGGCAAGTGCGTAGCTCTACATTTACTATTGTGTACTTAAATTAGTACAGAAATAATAGTTTACAATTAACGTTTTTGTGATTCATAAGTAGTGTCTACAGCACTAGACAATGAGACAATTTTTTTAATCATTTCATATGAATTCCTAAATTAATAATGATGTAATTTCTCTTTTGATCATGCATCAAAACAAATGTTACTACAGACTGTTTATCAAAATTGGAAGTAGTTCAGTGCGTGAGTACCACGATAAAACAATACTATTTAAAAACGCAAATTTCTCAGAACACACTATAGATAGAATGATGGTATGCAGTGCGGCTTCTATAGATAGCTGTTCAAAGACATTATTCTGCAGCAAGTTTCCCTGTCACGTCTCACTGGACCGTCTAGACAACGAAGACAAGACAACTTTTTTCTCTTCTCGGTAATACAATTTTTTGGCACGATCAATAAGACGTTTTGGCAAACGTTGTCGCCTCTAATCCGATCCGGAAAATGAATGAAAGTTGTCGAGAAAATGAGTCATTTCAACATCAAACCAGTTACACGAATGTGCTTAACGTCTATCAGAAAAATTCGATCTTATATTTTCCTGGATAAAACTCAAGGTCAAAATGTCTGAAAGATGTAAAAAAAACCTTATATTTATAAAGTGGAACAGCCAATTTAAAACTGAAATAAGCTTAAATTAACTACGCTTGTTTTTGTTTATTAGTATAACGCAAACCTAATATCATTAATTTTAATATGAGTAGGTAATTAACAATGTCATATTTTGCATTGTTTCTATAGGTGACATGGATGACCTGTCGTAATAATTCACACCTCATTGTTTTATTACAAGATTATGAGAATATATAATTACTTATTTTAATATGACTTGCAATAATATTATTGCAGAATATCTATGCACTATAGTAGGTATAGTATAGGTAAAGGAACTACAAATAAGTACAATATAATGTGAAGTGATGGTGAAAATAGTAGTTTTTATACCCAGTAGGTAAATTATACTTATATTGTTTTACTAAGGAGAATGCCGGTGTGTACCAAAAACTAAAATGATTGTCTGTCTAAACCAAACATAGGTACCTACTTAATTTTAATACGAATAAAATGTAGGTACTTTTTATAATAAAGCGCATCTAAAGCGAAATACTCGCTAGTATATAGTATCAGTTGAATATATCGGTATATAATATATACCGATAGTGTGTATCCAACAATTATTATTGATGATTAGTCCATATAGATAACACGTAATAAGGCTATCTGATAATAAACTCCAATACGGTAAAAGGCCTAAGCGATTGGAAAATCTTATGCAGTTTATGTTTCTGACAATAATATAATCATTCATATTGTAATACATCATGATAAGATTATGAAATCATATGATTTCACCCTAGTACATTAGGTATTTTATTTAATAACACGCTTTTATTAGCTTCATTAGTAAGGTTCAATATAAATAAATTTTGGAAGTCAAATTTGACTTACTTTCCAGCGTCTGATTAAGCTGAAATTTGGAGTCATGTAACTTGGCTACATATAATATAATATAGTGATGTCATAGCTTATTTGATGATAAACCAACAACCATTGAGTTTGGAATCGTTTGATTCGTCTTGACAAGGACTGACCGTGGAGTTTGAGGGCCACAGTAACTCTTCAATGAATGACGTCATGTGCACACGAATTGGGCCTACTGAAAGTCAGCGGCGCGATGTACGCCGCGGTACCTACTATGCCGAGTAGGTTCAATTTTCAAATAACTGTGACAATGCGGATATAGCGCAAAGGTAAAGTAAAAAGTAAAGTGTAAAGTACTAATAGTATTAATATATAGTTTCTAAAGTTGTTTGTATAAATTATACCTATGTGTTTTAGTTATTTAGTAATAATTAGTAATAAAGTAGTTTATTATTTCTTTCTAAAAGTTTCAATGAAAATTTTTAGTCGGATTAAATTAAACATTTAAAACGTATTACCTACTCGTATATTAAGAATTAAATACATTTTGGGTTTTTCGACATAGGTAGGTACTTACTACATCTCCACAAAAACAGGTAAAATGGACGAAAAGTTTCTATAAGGATAACAAAAATTGAAACATGAAATTTACCTGTCTGTATTAAATTTGGTTTCTGAAATAGGTACTGCAAGCGGCAACAACTATTAAAAATATACCTAATTCATTAATCAAACGTATTTAGTAGGAATAGTAAAGTATAGTAAAATTAATTATTCTGTTACTAACTACGTAATATATATACACCTAAGTATATGTAGGTGTAGAACATTAGAAATGTATATTCCTATTTTTGCCACAAAAACTTCATTTGAACTCTAGGTTTCTTTATCAGTTCCATCCTTATCATATTTTCTTATTTAAGATTTGAAGTCTTTGCCCGATAAAATATGCAACTTATTGTATCATACTACGAAAATAGATCACTTGACATACGTCGTTCGATACTGGTACTGAAGGGAACGGCGATCACCATTCTCACGTGGTATTGTTTTTATTATCCCACAGTAGGTACGAGTGGTGATATCGACTCGATAACGATACGTCAGATACGCATATCAATAAACTGTCCTCACGACGCGTTGCGGTGTGACGGCATGACTAACTCCCGCTCTACGGTCCATGCGCGCCACTCACTCGCCAGTCTTGCTACCCGCAGATATGCACTACGTGCATTTTAATTTACCGTATCGCTCTACGACTGGTTCAGAAGTCTTGAGATGCAATTATTTACATACACATACAAACTACTCTATCGTATACTATCCAAGTATCAGCTATAGGTACAATAGAAGATTGGTGATTCGCAACGCGTTGCATCCACTCCGAGCCGCAACCGCATCACGCAAAATATTCGAGTAGGTACATTAAGACACAACTCTTCAGAACTATAAATGCGGCTGCATAAATAATTACCGATAGTTCATAGGCAGCAGTTGATTACAAAATTTCTCACTAAATACTTAATTTATTACTTGACTTATCAATAAAAACTGCATATTCCTAAAGCTTTTATCGATGTCAGTTTCATACGTAGGTTATGATTATGAATTCAAGAGATGCTTTGGATCGCCCATGGAGTTACAAGTGTTAGTTAGAAGAAGGACTCACCGGCAGGGCGGGTGGTGCGTCGGGCGGGTTCGTCCTCCCTCAGGTCGGGGGCATGGCGGCGCGCCGCGGCGGGCACGCTCGGAGCCAGCAGCAGCGCCAGCAACGCCAGCGCGGGCAGCATTGCGCCGCCCGCACCTACCACTTTACGCACCGGGTTTTCACCGTTCCCGGCCACGAGCTCACTATTTTCGCCGCGCGCGCACGGTTAGTCCGAATATCGGATCGAGCGTTTGTTTCGAGCGGAGGCTCGCGAGTGCAGAATGCGGCGCGAGAGTCGTACGCGTCTTAGTAGTGCGACGGCGGAGCCGGACTGAGACGAGCGTCGAGCGATTTCCCGGCTATCGCGGGCGAGGGGGCCGGCGCGCCCCTCACGGAAAACGCGGCCCACGGCGCGGTGCGGGCGGGGAAAATTGCAGCGACGCCATCCAAGCCGCCCGCCCCCGCCGCTGCACTCGTCACTTACAACGCTAACACTGCTTTTTTGCATTCATTATATTAAACACATATGACAGAATGGTAGTGGTAGTGTTATTGTATATCAATATTGTGTAGCTTAAAATGCCTTGTTTAATATAGTAAGTAAATCAACCTTATTGAGCTTCTCGGAATTTATTTTATTAAAAATGCAAAAACTCTGTGAATATTTTCATAACAGGTAGGTAAATGGTGGTGATGAGAATTTTCTAACCATACATTCTAAACACTACGTACAAACCGCGTTTTAATTCCCACATAAGTAATTTGTAATATTCAATATTTACCAAACAATATCTGGTGCAGATCTAGATTTGGCAAGACGCCCGTCTAGGCATATATTTCATTTTAGATAAATAGACCGACGCATACGTGTCTCGAACATAATAAAAGTAATATGAAAAAACGTACATACACTGCCAGTTTTTGCTCCTTGATGCTTCATGAGACCTTTACCTTCTGCAAATTTTAATGACACTCATAGAAATTTGGATAAGTATAAAATAAATAAGCAACTTTGTGAAAATAGTGTAATTTATAGGTACCTACTTCAGACTTTGATGACTTAACGATAACTTAAAATTATGTACCATGTATGTGTATAGGTACTATGTAATGTAGAGCCGTGCCGAAGTATGTACATAATTGCATAAGGTACGTTAATTGCATCATCATCATTTTGGAATAAAATAAGTACCTAGATACTATCTAAATAAATACTTTCTTTTTAATTTCCTAAATGACGGGGTTATCCTCTCTAAAATTAAAATGTAAATTATTATACACAGATACTTTGGCCTATGACGACCCGTATGATGTAGTGGTTAGTATGCCAGTCCAACCACTACCTAAAATCCCAATTTTAAATAACGAATTTAGATTTCTTTTCCCGATATATGTTTGTGTAATTGTCTATGTGTCCATGGTATCCACGACGCGGTTTTTATTATTTATGTTAATTATTAGGTCCAATATCATCTTTTAAAACATGATTTTATCAACTCCAGTAGCTGCTCTAGCTATGTAAGTACCTATGTGGGGACTTTAATTTTAAATGCCACATTTTGCCACTAATATCTCAAATAAAATAAAATTAAAATTCTCTGAAAGAAGAAAAAACAGCATAAGGGGATCTCTAGGGCAAAAGCCGGACGTAAAAACGATGCGAGAAGGGTTTTCATATTTGAAAGGAGAAACGAGGCCAGCAGTGACAGTGGGTCAGTTGCAAGGCGCAGGGTCTAGGGGGCACCAAGCGCCGCTAGCGAAGCGTTGCCGCGCAAACCAAGCAACGCCAAAGGAAGAACGAATAAATATTTTGGCAAATCTAGTAATTTTATTTTATAAAATTTAATTTTCTGGTGAAAATATTTCAAAAATATTGTCATTTCTACTGCGTGCGTACTGCCTTCTAGAGGACGCTTGCTTGTTGTTTGCATACGGGCGCTACAATGGCTAGAGCCGCCACTGGTTACCATCCGATATTCGTAGCATTACATTGCTACGAGCAGTAGTAAGAAAACCTGTCATACAAATTTATTCATTATGAATGAAAACTGTGCTGTTTGTCATTAAAAAGTTATATAGTGTACCTAATACAGTATGGCAATTATTTATACCTTTGTATATATTTATTTATTCACTTTAGTACACCTTTGATGGGTTCATAACCATTATTCTCTCTGAAAGATTTTAGACCAAGGCTTTGTGTAAGACCACCGTAGTATTTCTCTTTATGACAAATAAGCAATGAAATTGGCATCCAGTCAAATTTCATAAGTAGAATTTTTTATTCTGCAAGTCTTAGTAGGTAACCTAACCTAACCTAACCTAACCTCTTGAACGCTTGGCTTCGCCTTCCCCACTTCACACATATTTTTATCGCAATATTATATTAAATACGTAGTAAGTAGCATCTAAGATGTCCTATGCTGTGTTGCTATTACAATTTATGAATACCCACAAGCACACACCTAGTTATGAGAACCATCTTGTCTTGCCGAAAGTTTGAATGTTAATTTTATTTTGTTAGCTACTAAGGTAAGAAAATTTTACGCAATTTATGTGAAATTATCTTTTTATAATTTTATTTTTTATCTCGATAAACAATTATTTGAATTACTTCTTAATTTACCACGCCTAAACCCAAATTCAAAAACATAATTCAGTACAACTATCTACAGATCACACTTCTTATATAGGTACTGATATTTATGTATTGTTACCTCTACGAGTTCTACGAAACGTAGAACTGACTCTTCCGTACATCATTACCGTAGAACTCTTTGTGTATAATATATGATAATTATATTGGCAGATATATTATATATTATAATAATTAATATAATATATTATATCTGCCAATGATGTAGATATTAATTTATTTTTCTATAAATTTTTCTATTTTCTACAATAGGTTTCTTTGTTTGCCAGATTATAATGAAACGGGCGTAGTTTCGTGATTTCCTCCAATCTCTGGTCAATGGCGCAGCTTTCAGCCCGGCCATAGTATCATAATTATGCCACTTTTCAGTTTTTCCTCCAAAGATTTATGATTTCCTCAACATATTTATTTCATAGACTATAGCAAATGCAGATTTTTTTTTTTCATAATTGGGATATTAATAAAAATAATTTTAGTGTAAAGCTAAGCAAGTTTTTTCCTAGAGCAGGAGACCTGGAGCCAACGTATTGTAGGTACATCTTATCCCAAGAGTATATACCTACATTGCAGATTTTACAGCTTTAAGATGCTTTAAAAATAGTATTATTTGATAAATAATATAAAAATTCACCACCCTTTCTTGAAATCAGCAGTGTTGCTGATAGCCACTGTAAACTGTGCACCACTTAGCAGAGTTAGCAGTCCAGTAGCACTGTAAGAGCCATTTCGGCTTATAGGATTGGATTAAAAAATAAACTAGCTGAGAGCTGTCATAATACTATATTAGTAAAAAATGCCTACAAAAACCATGAAAGCAAAAATAAATAGTAATATTAAAAAGTTCAAATAGTATAGTTAATAAAAATGACAATATCGATTACATTCTTAACTTTTATTGGAAAGCCACATAACAACAATTTAGGGACTTAATATAAAGACAATAATTGTTGAGGATATTTTATTCCATAATACAGCATTAAGACAAACCGGAATGTCACATTTTTCTCTCATTAGACTTTTGATTTCCGATATAATAAAAAAAATCTATCCACCACACTTGCCACATAATCATATCCTTGAATTGCGTTTTAACAATTTCTCCTAAATTATTATAAAAATGCTAAGTTATAATTAATTGTGTAAGAGCAAAGTACCACTGAAAATTCTGAGCATTGTCCCCAAGTCGGTAGAAACATTTCTCAAAACACAGCGTTTTTCTAATACATATAACCTAATCTCTGTCCGTCACGTAGTCAACTATAAATGCGGGTCCATCATGACAAGCGGGTCAGACGAACGGGACGTCGATTTGCAATGTTCGACTGTAAAATACATAACAGCTTACTCTACCTAGTTAACTTCCATAAAAATAAACTATCATCATACAATAAGTCGTTCAAATAATAAATGGAATACACACGAATTGATGGTAAAATCACCGCACAATAAAAGAGAGAATACAGATACAGATAGTAAGAGGATGTCACGCGATGTGAATAGGTGGCGGAGCCGGCGGCTGCTCGGAGGCGGCGAGTGGCCGCAAGGGACGGCTGCGTCCTTGCTTTCTGAGCTACATCAAACACCTAAACATCAATAATCTCATTTTTATTCTTTGGATATTCCAAAAACGACCTTCCCACGAGTAGCGCAAATTACCCTTATGCTAAGTACTACTCTGTGTACTATGTTCCACAGACAAAATGTACTCTAAATTTAAGGTTCAAAGAAACCAACCTAATAGTTTAGTTTACTACAGGTGTCTTCTAAGTAAACACTAATGAATTAAAGATAAAAGTGAATAAACTTTAAATACTTTATTACGACAACTTATTCCACATTATACAGTATACATATAAAACATGTTATGCTGTGATTCACTTTATCACGAGACAGCTACACATACCTATCCACATCACAAGGCGCGATCACTCATTAAGTGTAAACCAATTGTTTACTGTTATTTATAAACAAAATTGTAATTTTGCATTAACTTTACACACTATATTTGTTCAACGTCAACAGGGATCGAACAAACATCGCTTCATGTGGACCGTAGTACCACTTCGCACTAAGTACAGCATGACCCCTGGCTTGATTGTACACTTTCTATTGCAATGTTTAGATATTGGCGTCGGGCGCGGCGTATGAAGTGCACTGCGGCCCCGGCCGCCGGCTGACGCGACGGTAATACGTTGGATTCCGCACATAATACATTGTATTCATTTATAGCAAATAAAGTTAACATATCTTAAACCATAGTCTCTTTCAGTAATCAGATTTGTCTGTGAGTTGATAGCGCACATGCGGTTAGCGGTTGGCATTCTTGAGCTGGTTGGAGAGCCAGTCCAGACCCTCGTAGAGCCCGTCGCCGGAGGTGGCGCAGGTCGCCTGGATGTACCAGTTGCGGTTGCGCAACGAGTGCAGACCCAGCTTGTCTGTTATCTCTGCTGCATTCATTGCATTTGGCAGATCCTGTCATACAATAAGTTATAATGAATTGCTAGTATAAAATTTATTTTACAGTAAATACATTTGAGAACTGAAATGAAAACTGAAAACAGTCACTATTTATAGTATTACTATTACTTTTTTTTAGTGTATGCCAAGTTTATGCAATACATAGAAAGTACTGCAACACATTTGAAGTACCCAGTAACAGAGGTTTATCACCAGATTACATGTGCTGGAGACATTCATACATACAAACACCCACATTTATATGCTTGTCATATTATTATGTATCTTTATGACAAAATTTGTAAGAAATTCAAGGCTATGTTATCTATAATATCAGATAGATTACTTACTTTTGAGTTGACAATTTTCTTTAAAGATATAATTTTTAAATGTATTTCCTTACACATTATTACAGACCCACACAAAAAAACAATATTACATACTATTTCCAGAATTGATTTATAATATAATTTAACATAAATATAAAGCTAACCTGTTTGTTTGCAAAGATCAGGAGCACTGCATCTCGAAGTTCATCTTCACTTAACATCCGCATAAGCTCCTCGCGAGCCTCACCTATACGCTCCCGATCGTTACTGTCTACTACAAAGATGAGACCCTGTAAACAGAAAAAATTTCAACTTACAAAACATTTGAACCTACAAACACTTAAATTCTATATATAGCCCTCAACACAAGCTTATATAATTGTGCATCATCATTATTATCCTCTTGCCATGCCATTAAATGGATCTATGTACCATTCCCAATGAGGGCCAGCGTTTAAAGATAAATTTAAAGTTCTCACTTGGCCTGGGTGAATGTGTAATTGTTGACAAAAAAGATTACAATAACATACCAATAACAATAAATAACCGGGCTGAGTAAATTTAAAAGAACCAACCTGTGTGTTCTGGAAGTAATGCCTCCACAGAGGTCTGATTTTGTCCTGACCACCCACATCCCACACAGTGAAACTGATGTTTTTGTATTCTACAGTCTCCACATTAAAACCTGAAATTGTCATTTATTACTTAATATCTGCCAACTGATATGTTATAAGATTACATCTGGTTACATCATGTGCTTCACTTTCTTGTTTAGAAAGGTCTATCTCTATAGATTCATGAGAAACTACAATTGCACTGGAGCAGAAAGTTTACTTCATTATACAGACAAACAATGTGTGAACACATGAAATTATTTTTTTTGCCATTTGTAACTCAGTTATTATTATCCAAGAGCACAGTACATGTATGAAACATAGATTGATTGATTACAATCATTTTATCATTCACTATGTTTATGAAACTTTTAATTTTTTGTTACAAGGCAAAAGTACATAATGATATGAGTCCAAACTTGAGATCATAATCTAACTTATCATTGACTATTTAAGTATTTTAGGTAATCAAGTAAAGGTATCAGTAACTACAATAAAACATGAACACTAGTACTCAGTGTTACAAAAATTAATCAAAATTGATTAACAGACACTACCCAAGCCAGTTTTTAAAAAAAATTACTCATAATCAGTCAACATGACTCACTCAATAAAAATTGCAATAATCAATGGCTATAAAATTGCATTAGTCCCTATAATACATAAAATGAAAAAATTTGCGTATTTCAAAAGTGTAATAAAGAACTGAAAGAAAAAAAAACTGAGTTTAATTACGGAAGTATGCAAAATGACAGAATGGAAGTATGTTTAATTTTATTTTTATATTTAACCCATTATGTAGTGATCTAATAAAGTAATAAAAACGTAACACTCACCAATAGTTGGAATTGTTGTTACAATTTCGCCTAATTTAAGTTTATATAGGATTGTGGTTTTACCAGCTGCATCCAAGCCCACCATCAATATTCTCATTTCTTTTTTGCCAAATAGGCCTTTAAATAAATTTGCAAACATATTTCCCATTTTGCAGCTTTTTGTAGAGTCGTCTGAAAGAAATATTAAGATAATCACAAATTATTATAATCCCTATTCACTCTGACTCATCCATCAGTCTATACGTTACTTTAATCAATGATAATGACATGGCAAGTACATGCATTCTGTACCTACCGTTAAATAAGAAAACAATATCTGATGCTTGGTATAACTAAGATATTCAAGAAAACTCTTGTGGTAAACACATAAACAGTCCTAGTAATTCTTCATCAACAGAATATTGAGACAAAGATTGGCTGACATAGCCGTTGGCAATTCTGTTGCGGTCACCACCCCGGGTTTGTAATCTAATATCACTTTTATTTAAGTCTACGACAATATCACACATAATAATTAACAATAGTTAACTGTTTTACTTACATTTTCAGAAAGAAATCTATGCAATATGAAGAAAAAACGCTACAATCCAGTGCAGTCTTTACAATTCGCTGGATGTCAAAATGGCGGCGAACGTGGAAGTTGTTCGTGCCTATGCCACGTATCGGCAAAAAGTGGCCAGTGACAAGTAGAGCTTCCTAAATTTCTAAAATTTTTAGAAATTTCTCATAATTTCTCTAAATAAAATAAACTTTATAAATTTTAATATCACAAATAATTCGCACTTTTCGGTTTTGATACGTTTTTATTTATAAATAAGTAGGTAGGTAATAAATAATGAATTTATTCAACTTTACTTTATTATACCTACTTTACGTTAATCTTAGTTCACCTTTCAATTTTATTTTTCCCGCCGTTTTTCACATTATACCTATTGAATTTTGTAATCGGAATTAATAAGTAAGGTTTGAAAGCTTTGTAAGTAATTAAAAATATGTTTTAATTTTTTAATATTCGACTTTTTGTTTTATCTTTAAATTTTGTATCAGAGAGAGAACAGGTTTTAAACATAACGTTTGTACTGAACTGTGAATCTATATTTTTGTAGATCATAATAATATAATAATTATAATATAAATGTTTGTTTATAAGTTTAAGAATGTAAGTTACCGTTTATTTTTATTCTGTTTGAACAGGACAAAATAATTATCTCACTGTCTGTGGTCAACAGAAGCATCTCTTTTGCAGCGTACTTCAGCGTAGTGTAGGTAAGTATTATTTATGTACCTCCCTACATACCAACAACTGGCAACAACACAGACAAAGTAAGAAATGGCAGAAATGATGAAATGACATGGCATTGAATTGACGTTTGACGTTGATTGATCGATCGACCAATAAAAAATAATGTGTTTTATTTATTAAGTAAATTTGTGTGGAAGTTTTAAAAAAATAAAATCAGCATATTTATTTAGGTATTTATTCATATTTTACTGTACATACATGTCATAATATTAAAATTTATTTTATTATTAAGTTTATGGTTCAGTTTATTTAGGAATCGGGAAAAATAAGTCATGGATATGGATTATATCAAAAGTTGGCTAAAGAAAACTCCTCAATATACTACATTCCGATTAAACAAACTCAAACATTTCAATATAATAAACCTGACGGACTATTTAAAACAAGTAAGTAAAATATCCAATCCAATTTAATATCAATCGTTTGGACATATTGAATAAAAATTAGAAAAGAAAATCGAATAAAATGTTTTACAGCAAAGCAAGGAGTTAAATGCTGACCAAATTCCTAGGTTTTATTTCTTAAAACCGGACTGTTTGGTTGTTGAGGCATGGCCATCAGACATCGTGATTGAAAAGAGTGGTAGAGAAGTAGTTGTGGACGTGCTGTGTGCAGCTGCAGTGTTAAGAGGCGCCCATGTATTTGCGCCGGGAGTACTAGGCCTTCCTTCAGGTATTCAAAATATATTTATTAGTATGAAGTATTTTTTCTTTATATTATCATTATTTAAATTGTCTCTTATTTATGTTACAGATTGCAAACTTAATGAAAAAGTTGACATATATGGTGACTTAGATGGACAATGTAAGAGAGGCCTCAAAATGCAATATAATGGAAGGAAACAGTTTGTTGGAACTGGTTATCTGAAGATGCTACGCTGTGATTTGTTTGATAAAGGAGTGCAGCCTAGGTTATCATATTATTATATTTTTTGAGTATATTTTTATATAAGAATGATGTCCTCATCAATCCTGATGATGAAGGTAAACTGTTTTTAAATTAAAAAAAATAATTCAGTAGACACTTAGCAAAACAAATTGGTCTACCCACTAAAACATCTACTAGATAGGATTTTCAATGTGTTAGCAGTAAGCACTCGCATAATTTGGCAATAACATCACCTTCTGCAACATTTGAATAAAAAAAGCGTTTTGGTTTTATAAATCCATGTTCTGTGTTTTAGTGGGATAGCTGTTCATACATTACTTCCAGACTCAAGGTTGCCAGTAGTGAATGAATCAATTTTTCCTAAAGGAGAAGTACTTTTACAGAATTTGCCCTCAATTGTAGCTGGATGGGTTGTAAATGCACAGCCCAATGAATACATCTTGGATATGTGCGCTGCTCCAGGCAATAAAACTACCCACTTAGCTGAAATGTCCAATAATGAGGTACATTTTTTTTAAGGTATTAAAGGTTAAAGTGATGACTGATTGTGCTTATATTATGCTATATTTTTGTTGCCTCCTCCTTACAGGCTCACATTATAGCTTTAGACAAAACTGATTATAAAGTGAAAAAAATTAAAAGGAATTGTGAAATCCATGGCATCAGTTGCGTAGCAGCATATCCTTTTGACTCCACAATATGCTCTGCTGAAACCACAAATGGAGTCATAAGCAAACCTCCATTTCCAAGAAATTCTTTTGACAAAGTACTCTTAGATGCACCATGCAGTGGGTTAGGGCAACGGCCCCAGCTGATTAGCAAAATGGATCCAAAAACTGTGGACTCCTACAAATATTTGCAAAGGAAATTATTTTCAACTGTAAGTATCCTGTACATTTTGTTTGTCATGAAGTACAAAAAAACATTATAAAACTTATTGTTATTTACAGGCTGTAAAAGTATTAAAACCAGGTGGAAAGTTAATATATAGTACATGTACTGTAGCATTGGATGAAAATGAAGGAATGGTTGTATGGGCACTAGAAAAATTTCCATTTTTAAAATTAGTGCCAGCTGAACCTTTGCTTGGAGGACCTGGCTTAGAAAATGTTGGTCTAAGCACTGAAGACAGGTAAATATTATAGAATAATTTTGTGTACAGACATTTCAAGTTAAAAGTTGAATAAGAAAATAAATATTATACTCTTGATGTAATTTATTGATAGGTGGGATTATGTTATTGAAAAAATAGTAGGTAATAAAACAATAATTTGTATAATAAAATATATTTTATCAATAAATACTGCTACAATTCCTATAAAAATAACCTTTTACTTGTCTACAAATCACTTCACAAGCAACTATCTCCAATTGTACACTATATAAACCACATTTTTGATGTTATGTATTAAAATTGAAATACATAAATATATGAAATATTTTTACTAAATTTACATTATCTTAAAATTATATAACGTGATGCATTTCATATTTTGTTTGTTTATTTTTGTACTCCTGTAATTTGTAAATACTTATTCGAGGTTAATATATTATTATACAGTTGTATTTCTTACACCTATCTCACTAAGTAATGGCAAGATATAACAAAATAAATGACATGATAGGTAATCTAATAATACTATTTATTATACAACTTAACATTTTAATGTTTCTGCCCACAGAATTATGGTGCAACGGTTTGGTCCAGAAGATGATACCCTACGAACTGTAGATGACATTTATAAGAATACGATCGGCTTTTTCATAGCATCTTTTACTAAAACACACAATAGTTACTAATAAGAATACCTTCATAATATGGTAATAATAATAAGATCTTAACTTTGGAGATTTTATAAACAATGAAAACAAACAAATAAAGTGAATGTGTCATATAGTTAGAAACATTCACTGATAATCAAATCAGCTATCAACTGGGCGCAAGCGTTAATCAAGAGGATCATTACCCCATTTTGTCAT
>DWAV01000636.1:0-17797 GCA_018231305.1 Noctuana lactifera
TTTAAAGCCAGTTGGATAAAGAGTAAAGTGTGAATCATTTTTAGTTTGGATAGACATATTCAACGCTCAGTCAAAATATTTTGAAATAAATTTTGTATGGGATTTAATAACCGCGTTTCGAGTTAAAGCGCCCTTATTAAAATACTAAAAACGTTACGTGTATCTATGAATACACGTTTATACGCGTGAGTAAACGATCGTGAAAATATCCGCGGGAATGTAAAATGAATATAATGGTTTCATAGCTTACATAATTTTTACATGTCATGTTTCAAAGAGTAGATAACTGGAATCCTTCACGTATCATTTATAGTAATTTTCATTGATTTAAGTGAAGCTTGATTTGTGGCAGTCCATTCATTACTTTTAAGTCTACGTTCTAAATTATAGCATAAGCATTTCATCAGCAAACGCTTTTGAAAAAGGTGCTAAAGGTATCTTCATCAGAACCAGCAACACAGTGGCACTTTCTCTGTTGTTGCTCTCGCCCTGTCCAGTTCATAGCTTCTTTGCTAGATTTAAATCATAAAAAAATATCAAAACATAAAAATATTTAAAAAAAATGTATCCCCTTAGTTCCACACTAAAACATTGCCATCATCATAAGAATATTCAAGAGTGTTGCAAAACATACGATGATTCACACTGAACTGAATCGGTCCACTATTTTAGGATGTCCTTCGTACGATTTCAGACGGCCATTAACGTGGTTGAAAATTACACGATTCTAAGCCAGAATCTATTCCGATATTAAACCTACTTTGTTATATCTATGAGAGTAGTAAAATTATTCAAAGGTGAAATATGAAGGTGTTAAATCACTTTTCGTTTTAAATTGCATTTTCACCTACTTAACTTGACCTAATAATGAAAACGACGCTGTGTAAAATACCAAACCCGCAAGGAATATTTTTGATATTTAAGATATATTTAGAAGTTGGATTCGTACTTACGACTACCCCATCAATACTGTCGCTTTTGCCATTTGGGCCATTGTGGGTCCATATGTCTGGTACCTACTGTATATTATGTTAGTTTACAGAGAACACGTCACGGTAAGTCCGATTGAGTTGCAAAATTTGATAGTTATATTTAGGGTATATTTAGTCATGGCATAAACAAAGTTCAAGAAGTAATTTTAAAATATTAATCATTAATTTTGGAAATTTTCAGTACATTGTACTCATAATCCTCATAAACTTTTGAATAAAGTCTATTAAATAATGTTCGATACCTATAGAGTGATGTTCATCAACGTAAGTCTTAACAAGTGATTAACATAGTAAAAACTGCATAAAATATAAAAGCTAAATGTTGGACATTTACGTACCTATGTAACGGTAATCAGCAAAGAATAAAAATAACAAAAACAATATAATCGACAATGACACCCAATCACTAACACGGCACTTACGAGTAACACCTACTAGCACATCTGCTTGTCTATCAAAATAACCTGAAAATTGAAAGGGTTGTGTATCTATTTTTATTTAATTAGGTCAATTCCTCTCGAAGTCGAGATATAAGTCGGGCTCGGTCTGAGATGCCACTCACTTACTCTCGACGAAGAAAAGTGTTTGTTGTTAGTACAAACATTTGCTTGGATCGAAGGAGTGTAAATCCATACACGGCCGTGGTACGCACGCAAGATGCTTGTAACGTTTGCTTTTCGACTTTGTCTAATGTACGCGTAAATAAACTTGATATTGTTTAAAAAATGGCGCTTTATCGATGTCGTTGTGTAAACAATTACCCTCGTGAATAGAATGAAATAGTTTAAGACCGTCTCAGAATATTTGAAAATCACGAGATTTGATTAGATCAGTCGATCATAAATAGAAGAAAGATCCAATCTGACGTATAAATGGATGCGTTGCTACTAATGTGTACTGAAATGGTAGCCTCAAATAGTGTCGCTAGCCTCACACCTCACCCACCGTATCAAGGCTTGCTTCAGGGGTTACATTATGAGTTCGGTGGTAGTCCGGCGTAACTATGTAAGTTCTACCAACATTTATTTTGAATTTTAAAAGTTATGTTAGTTAAAAATATTGAGTTTCAGTGGTTAAATATAATGAAAACATTTTAAAATTTTACATTTATTATCCGTAGATAATCACGTTGATACACAATGGAGGGTAGGCAGCACAGAATCAGTACGGCAGTGGAACGGCAACCAAGCAGACAGCTTTAACGAGTATGTTTAAATCAGAATGAGCTGTGGCGTGTTATTAAGCTATTTTGCTGCACGAAGATCATGAAACCAGTGCGCTCAATAAGATTTGTAAACTCGACGAAATGCGAGCATGCTTCGAATTTAAACATTTTAGCAGTGAATATTTTTTAACCCCTCACTCAGGTTCTGTCTACATTACTACAGGTTTCTCTGTGCTGTGGGTGCCATTAGCATAAAGACAATTATACAACACCCTGGCCGGGAACAGATATCCAAATTCATCATTTGAACTTCTGCCTCGCTGGGAATCGAATCCAGAATCCTCTAAATGGCGAACTGCATGGTAACCACTACACAACACGGGTCGTCTACATTTCTAAGGTTTTTCGTTAAAATAAAATGAAAGATCTCAACAACAATGCCGATTTAACGCACAATAAATACCTTTATAACGTATTACTTTGGAGTTTCGGCATTTTATTGCTATTTATGAGTCTCTCCTCATTCGCGGTTTTGTATCTTCACCAGTTTTACCGCAACTTATTGGAAAACGAAATCAATTTTGTATTGTAATGTATTGCGGGCTGAATAAAATTAAATGTGGTAAGTACTAGGGTATCTACCCTGTGACTTATATTGAAATAACACTTAATATATAGATATTAATGTAGGTATATCTGTTTTCTAATGTTCTCACTACGTTATCAGTAGTTCGTTACACTAAATCCGTTTTCATTATGTTAACAAATTTCTTGTTGAGCAATAGCTCAGAATCTTGCGCACTAAAATTGTTTCTATGAAAAACCTACAAATAAAATATCCGGGCAGTAGTTTCCAAGTAAGTATTTCAGGCAACACGTAATGAGGAGAGGTTTCAAAACGAAGATGAGACTCGATGAGTAATATTGCAAACGACCGAGTTGCACGATTTTTTAAATTCGAAATTCGTAAGCCGTACTCGGAGTACAACGGCAATTTGTGCAGTACTGTACCGCGGTTTTATTGCTTTTGCGGTAGTTTTGTAGAGGAAAATCAACAACTGCTCAGAGTAATCTAGAATTCTAGAAGATTCTTGAAGACTATTTTGATGATTAATATATACTCGTAATTGTTGATAGATAGAACATAGAAGAGAGGAGAAGGTGTCCCCATTAAAGATTATGCTATGAAAATTCAAAATATCATAGTATACACCGAATGTATTGGAAGCTAACCTTATAAGATTTATTATGATTAAATGTTTTTCCGCCCTAGCGTAGGTACTCGTATGTGTCACAGAATCGTGCGTAAATTACCTTTTTTACGGAACGATTGTCGTAATTTACAAAACGGAGCTTTTCGTGTCAATGCAGGAAAGTCCCGCAAAGTATGTGACGGTTTGAAGCTTTAGCTTACGACTTACCTTTTCGCAAATTATCTCTCTCCACAAGGCGGCTACGTAACCTGAAACAAGATTTTTTCAAATAAATTATTTGGTTTAATAGCTTATTGAGAAAATGTCTCGTTTATGATAACTAAGATTGATGGAGGTACAACACAAGATAATTAGTCATTTTTAAAGTATACCTACTATATCGTATTTTGCATGTATCGTATTTTTACTGACCTTACGCGCCTTAATTACAGTGTTCAAGAATTGTGATTATTTAACCATTGGTAGTACAATATCTCATACTATGTTTATTACGTAACTATCTATAATTGAGCAATTTGTTTAATCACATTATGATCCCTCCGTAATTATTTTACCCTGAACTGATTATTTATTATTGCTCAGTACTATAAGGTCAAGATAATTCCTACGTGTGTTTGTATCGAGGACTTTTTTTAATGCCATACGAGTAGGTACAATAACACGACTATTGAAAAAAATATATAGGTACGTATTAGAAAACGGATACAAAGTAATAAACAAACACAAAACAAATACGCCAATTATGGCGACATTCTGTCCTAGTTTACGAAACCATAAAATATGATAAGCATCGGCCAATGAGATACCGACGGATCCTATTTATTTGTATTTACGACCAAGCTCGTCCTTGACCCGAAGTCTTGTCGTTTCTGGAAAATAACTTTACGAAAACATTTCTACGAATAGGTACCTACTGACTGTTACAGTTACAGATTGGATATTGAGCCACTTTCTATTGAATTAATGGGAGCACGAAGCTAATTCAATGGCTTTGTAATTGGAGGTCGTCTCGTTGACAGTGCATTGGTTCGGAGGCGATGCGGGCGAACCGTATTGCCGGTCGCCGGTAAACAACGACCGCTATCGGAACCGGCTGCGCGTCTGCACCCGACGCGCAATATCCCTCTAACAAAATAAAGGAATTCTTCGCGACGACAATTGTTCGCCTCCTTTACCCTCTTACCCTTACCCGAGAAATACAAACGCACGCCTTCGAATGACTTTACAAAAATTTGCATGGCGCGAGCTTTTTTCTCTATATTTTCACGTTCAGAAAAGCAATTTTTATACGACGCTCGCGATACGGGACGCGGGAAATTGCACCCGTTCTTCGGTGAGCGGGGCACAGTGCGAATGGAGTCGCACACATTGTGCCGTGCAGAGCCGAGCGATTGCTTTCTGTCTTTATTGCCACTGTTCTGTTCTGGACGTGAATATGCTATCATACATCCGTTTGTGTAAAATACGTAGCGTGCTCCCTTTTTTCAGACATGTTTACAAAGTCTGTAAGCGATTGGTGGAATTGAAATTGTCTGTTAGTTTCTGAATAGGGCGATTGCATGTTTTTATTCATTCACTGGAAGGTCACTTGTAACTTTTTATATGTATAATGTACATATCTAAACACTGTACGTACCTACTCGTAATATGCAAGCGCAAAGATTTGTTAGGAAAATCTTTCGTTAGGTAATAAGGATGGTTGAGTGCTGACTTAAATTTCAAGTAAGACGGGCCCCGAACGACTGAGGCTATTGTGGGTCAAATTAAAGTCGTAATCAGACTTGAAGCAAGTTCTTGATTCTGGGAAAGAGTTGCTCTGCAGTCGCGCCACTTGTAGTTATTTTCCGATGTTGTGAAATTCAATTAGCCCGAGACATCCCGCCCGCTGCGTCTCTGTATACCAGGAAATTATCTTCATTACGCCGTAGTATAACAGAGTAATTGTTAATTACTTTAAGATATAAAGCCGGCTCTTTTTGAGCCCTCTATCGTTTATACAACTAATGAACCAGATACCTTTAACTAATTAAACATTATCAACACTTGTTCTTTAGATTTGAATACTTAAAAAAATTTGCATTTGAAAGGGCGGTAGGTATACCTAATTGTTTGAGTTGTTATTTATAATGTTATGTTTATATTGTTATGTATATTGTTCTGTGATTTCTTATATTAAATAAAACTGAAAAACTGTTACTTTAAGTAATTTAGAACAAAGCCGACACAGTTTTACTTGCGATGGCGTTATTTGCGATTCATCATCTGAAAATCATTACGAATATTATGATAATTTTGGAATGACAAATCTTTTATTCAATGCTATTTATTTGGGGTTTCAAAATATTTGGGGACTAATTTTTATAATCGTTATTTCACGTGTTAGGTTATTTTGTAAAATAGCGTGTTAAAACCACACTGACAGGCTTCGTCTTGTAAGTAGTTTAAAGAAATATTTATTGCTTCAGCAAAAATTAAGGAACAAAAGACGTACTTAATTAAACAATTGAATTGAATATAGATCGCTAGATAAGATAGATTTGCTTGAAGGTGCACGAATACTCTAAGTTACGTAATTACCTACCGTCTTTGTAGATAGCCATTAAACACCAAACATATTGTTGGAACATGTTTAAAGGCTTCTAATAAGACGTCAAGGGAGAATACAAATCATAATAAATTCGCCGAACTTATTAAGTCAGCCGCTAACAAACAATGGACCGAGTTATTGCCGATCTCCCCTCGGAACCCACCACCCGCACCTCCTCACACATCCGCCCTATAGATAGCAATCAAAAAAAGCTCATAGACACAAATGCTCCAATTAACAGAAGAGTTAGAAACGGATGGTAATGCATGGGAAACGTTTAAATCGATCTATTTGGATTTAGATTTTTGTATGAATGTTCGTACTCATAATCCGCCGAGAAGGTCTTTCGGGATGTGTGCTATGGATATCAGAGATACTTCACTAGGAGCATCCATCCTAGGTGTTATGATTAGTAATGTATCTGTATACATTTATATAAAAGCTTGTTAACATTCAATAAAATAAATAAACTAGGATTTACATTAAAGTTCAAGCTTAAATGCTATTGGAAAACTACCACCAATAAACGGCAAAAACAGTTCCAAATAATTGATAGCAATGCGGTCACGAAATTCGAAAAAGAAATGCATTTTTGTTCATTGCTTTTATCTTTTTTATTGATGTTGCGGCTTTAAACCTGTAATTGCTCTGTTTGTATAAATGTTTATTTAGTAATTTTTATGTTAATCTTCCACTAGATTAACATAAAAAAACTCGTGTCTTGGACCGTAAGTAAAAGGACTGGTGCCACTCCGCCCGGTCCTGTGCCCTGTGGATCCAGCGGTTTCCCGGTATCTTCTCAGGTCATCAGTCCGGCGATAAAAAACTGTAAACAGCCTTAATTGTAACCAACAAACATAATTATGTTAAGTTAGAAATAGGTAAGTGAGAGTTATATTTAGTTGTTTGGAAACATAAATTAAAATTATGCGTAATTTTTAAGGAATTTCGGTTTTTTGCGCTAGAAAATACCTAGTTATATTTGAAGCCGTTTCAAACATTACCCCGAAAAACACAGACAAAATGTTGAAAAGAGAGAAATGTCTACTAGAAAAGAAATAACCAAAACTTGGCTACAGTTAGTTCATGGTTTTGCGGAATTTTTAGTCTGTGTGTTTACGAACGTTTACGAACGTATTTCAAGTAGCTGGTAGATTTTCAAATAAAGACAATTAAAAAAATCAACGTTCTTAGATCCTGAAAGTGCACTCTAAAATTATTTATTACATTTTCTACATAGTATGAAACATTAATTGGAGCATCACAAAGTATCTTCACTAATGCTGTGATAAATCATTGCGCGGAGTATTTGCGCGCGCGCAACACATAACGAGCAGCCGCTCAGTTAATTAATTTATCTAGAAGCCACCGTCATACATAAAAATAAATCACCGTAAATCTTTTCAAAGCACGCAGATATTTAGCATTTGGCGCTGGAGCAAACCGTTCGAGTGGAAAGGACGAGCGAATCCAATCTACGAGTAACAAAATAGTGGCAATTACAATACCAAACTACAGGCCATAGTCCGTAATGGCCGTCCTTCGACAACACATAAATAGAAGAACGCCGTGCTCCACCAATAATAGTCCGAATATCTTTCAGTAATAGTAAGAGAGGCAGCAAGTGTGGGGCAAACAGTAATGGCCTTAGACGGCCAAGCACGTACGGCAACTCGCAGAATTAATCAGTTAGTCACACTTGCGGCGAACTGAGGCGGAGTCGATTAGGAGGGTACCTTGGGGATTATTGAGACATCGCCGGCCATGCCAGCTGCGGCTGAAGTTGCCGATATTGCCACGCGGGCAGACCCCAACTTGATCCAACTGCCCAAGAATTCTCGACGCTCCAACTCCGACGTTCGATCATGCTTATTGGAAAAAGGGCTTTCCTTCAGACGATTGTTTTTTTCGCAGACACGAAATAATGAAACGAGATACTGCGTCTCGTAAACTTGGCGAATTTGTATTGCAACAGAAGCTGTTGTTTTATATTATGTAAGTTACTCTATACATATAATAAAATTGCAATTGAACGTTGTCTGCACAACCTTGTCGGTCTTTATTAACGCAGTTCAGTTTTAGATTTTTTTTGTCTGTTTTTCTGTTAAATAAAAATGTACGATATTATTATGAAATCCTAGCTGGTGCCCGCGACTTCGTCTGCACAGTATTAGTATTTCGAGCAATTCACGCAATATCTTTATAAATTGTAGCCTATGTGTTATTCTGATGTACCTATAAGGTATATTATTGCAAAGTTTCATTAAAATCCATTTAGTAGTTTTTGCATGAAAGAGACACTCTATATATTTTGAGGCGACCATCTTAGTCCTCATGAGTAGCAACGTCCAAGGGCTGCAAGGTTGCAATCCATGGACGCATGCTCGTTTGCTACTCATAAACAAAAAAAACAGTCAACGGATTTTGGATTTTCGAAAAAAATTAAAGTAAAATAAGCCATACTTAAGTTCAAAGACTCCTAATTCAAACAGTCCAATCAACCAGCTATCTCGCACATAGATCGATTTTATAAGTGAACGTTGTTATTATTCATTTCGGTACACGTGTTGTTTTCGGACACTGCGGCCGTCAATCACATGACGTTGATTGGATTGCGATATTGGCACCGGCGCTCACGTCACTGCTGCAATCCGGAAACTCAAACAAATTCTGATAAACTATGCAACTATTGGTCCTACGAACGTGTTTTGGCGTTTTTGTGCGATATGTTCATTGTTCATTTTTCTTCGAAATAATTCTTGGGTTTCCCTAAGAATAGTGCAGTTTCGCGTACCTGTAGGTATATGAACTTTTTAAGGCCTGTTCAGTAGCATAGTTAAAAGCCCCACCATCGATATCAATCCATCCAGCTTTTAAACAACTGCTGCTGGACATAGACATCATTTTATTCTGTCAAGTGCTTTCTGAATCCAGCTGTTATCTTCTTCGGATCATAGAAGGCGATCTGAGCTCGTTTTGCCGAATGGGTGGTTTAATACGGAGTCCGAAGTGCGGTGGTCCTTAACTCTCACCGATCCGTGCTGCTCCACCATTCGAAGAGTCCTGGATTCGCAGGGCAGGGCAGAAATAATGCATTTAAATTTCTGTTCCTGAACTAGATACTTACTATATATAGGTATACTATTTGTGTTATTGTCTTTGTGTGTGTCCATGGCACCTTAGACACAGAGGATCAGTGTGGGGCTGTAAACGTTAAGCGTTATTATTACTTACTTCTAATCTGCATTGGAAACACGTTGTTGATTATGTAACAGATCTTCGGTTAGGAGAAACCAGTTCTACCAGTGATAATAATAATAATATAAAGAATGAGTATGTAAAGAGCTGCAGGTAATGGTAGAGAAGGTCGAAGTTGTTAACCGTTTTGGAACGCTCGGACAAATAGATACTGCGACTGTCAATCACGCGGCACTGATTGTATTTTGCTATTGGCTCCGTTTTCACGTCGCTCTATTTGCAATCGAGGAACAATCGAACTAATTTTCGTGTTTGGCGGATTTTACCTTCATTCGTAGGTCTACTTTTGCACATCAACTTTGTCAAGTCATAGGTGAGCTCTTCTTGGAGACCAAAATAGTTTTGCTCACCAACCACAAGTTAACCAGCCCGCAGTTTGGCAGCCTAATGGACTATGGCCTAAATCGTTAACACACACGAGAATTTAACATAAGACTCTCGGCGGATTATGCATGCGGTAGTTGTATCTCTCGATGCGAACTTTACGAGTTCTTCAAAAAGTTATTTTATATTGTGTTACTTGCTCTTCATTAGTAACTACTCTAAGATGAAAGAATAATAAATTTTTTTCATTTGAGCCGAATTTTACGTTGACGAACTGTTTTTTAATAAAAAAATAAGTTAGTCGTAAAAGTTATGATTTTTTTCCTATTTCGCTTTGGGTTATTTAAATTTTTTAATTTAGATTAACTTAATTAACTTAATGCCGTTTAATGGTAAGAGTTAATTTTAATACAAACCCTAAGGAACGCGGCCAATCTGGAAAAATCCATGAAGCCAAAATATCCTATCAGAATTAGGACTTTTTGGATCACCATTATTTCATCCGTTATCTTCTTCTTCTACTGTTATTTCCGTTATTGGATTTATTTTTAACTCGTTTTTATCACTATGTAGCCTCCCTTTAGTTTATTACGCTTCTATGTGTTGTTTGCCAAAAGGTTGCCGACGGCTCCTCTACCTCTATTGAACAGTGGTTTCATGATCAGTACCTGGTTTTATAGCTTTACATTTCCTGCATCATTATACAGCGTACCTTGTCTACTTATACCTTTATATAAGTAATAGGTACGTTTTTTAAAATACCAATGACCAGATTTTTAATTATATTTATCGTCACAAGTAAAAAATAATTCAATGTCAATTGCATTCAGATCATTATTGGCTGTAACAGTGATGATATCTAATACTGTGCATTAACCTTTGGCTTTGATTTCTATCATGCTTCAAGCCGTGTGAACGGTGCCGCGAGGCACTATCAATAACGAAGTCCCGATGTCGATACTTACTATGTAGAGATGCTACGTAAAATACTTTTAAAAAGACATCCAGTTTTTCTATTTTTAAAATCGTTTCAAAATTTCATGCGGTCGCCAGGACTTTATGAAACTTATATAATGTTTAGCATTAAAATGAAGAGGGTACCGTGTTAAAATATTACGTATGAATTGAAATTTTATTGGCATATATCGTATTACACAAATTAATATAATTTGTACAATTCCAAAGCTGCAAAAGTATTAAAATAGCATATTCGTATTATTTTTAAACTGAAAAGGCAGGCCCGCTCCACTGTATCACAATAAATGAACTACTCATATTATTTTCGCAACTGTTTCATATATAGGGATTATAAATCATTTCGAAGCGACTCATGCGAGGTTTTTTGTGTTTCCGTTAAGGCTTTAAATCAGAGTTACTAGCCGCATCGCACTATTTATCATTCGGCTCCAATGAAATACGGTTTCAAGAGAGTTCAAGGTGCTTACGTTTCCTGATCACCTGACAAGATAGCGTGGAACTGAACAGTTAAATACCCTGAGGTATTTTTTAATCATAAATGAGCAGTGGCATGAAGGCCTCTTGATGTTACGTGGTCACTGAAATCCATGGACAGACAAGTCCATGGATTTCAGCAAATGTAAGTCCTCTTAAATACAAAAGCGGAAATCCTATCTGAAGACGTACGTTAAATCATTGCAACGGAATCTGAAGATGGAGATTAAGAAGGAGATAAAGATGGATGTCAATATCTCTATATATTTAAATAAACAACAAGTGCCAAATTAATTTGATCAATTTATTTTGATTTTATTTGTAAATAATAAATATATTTTCGTTTATTCTGTTATAAATACTTCGTACAGTATTCGTATGGGTCAGTTAAATTGAACAAACAGCGGTCAGCCGCACAGGTAATGTGAGTCTAATGACGTGATAATTAACAGCCATTTGAAATCACAACTGCGTCTCGTCAAATAGACAAATACAGGTACTCTACGCAACCGCAATTATCGACAATAAATGGAAATATGCATGGAAATTACACAAATTTAATGCAATTGATTGTATTATTCAATTTGATAAGTCACAAAACAGTATTAAAAATCTGCATCGGTAGCTTGAACCTATCTATTTACAGTTTCATAAATGACTTTAATACACAATTTTTTTAAGTATCTATATAGGACCAATTTGTAAAACAAGAAAAACCAAATTATTAACCCCAGTGAAAATTTTCGTAAGTCCGTACTCGGTTACAATTACAGATATATTATTTATTTATCGGGCTGCAACACGAGCCTCTCGTCCGGGAAAAGGAATTGATTTGTGCATAATTTAGCAGCGAAAACACCTCCCAGGGACGCTGCCTTGTGATAAAAGAAAACATTCGTCTGTATTTTACTACTTGCCCCTGAATAAATGAATGCATCTTTTATGTTCATAAATGTTTGCGTTTCTCCGAGCGTAAACCAGAATTAAACAACTTTTCCAATCTCACCTTTCCTCAGTTTTCATTCCGTAATAATGAACAGTTGATTCTCTTTGACAGTCCGCGTCTAATATTTTATTCAAAAGCAGGTTCGTTAACATAATAATTAAATGCGCTTTATGAATATCAAGTCTTAGCCAAAGTCTCGTAAATAACATAACTTTTGCTAGTATTTCGGTCGATACACATTGCGCATATTAATGACTTATTTCTCCAAAGTAGAACTGTCTCGACAAAACGTAGATAAACATTTCAAAATGACAAAATTTAATTAATTAAATAACATTCGCAGAATAAGTTTTGATACACTTCGGTTCGCCGAATTCGAAGTTATAATTTACTTCCTAACTTATAGTTTTTGGGTCGTTTTGGATAATGTTTGCTCTATGGCATAAAACAATCCCTTTTACAGATAAATATGTTGCGTATTTGAAATTGCGGTTTGGTTTGCGCAAAATCCACTTATAACTAGGATTGATTGGACAGTACTGCGAAGCGGCGACCCTTTGTTGTCGGAAGCGGGCCGAGTCAGATTCTTGTACGTAATTAACCGTTGCTATAAATTAGAGTACAACGGGCAATCGGACGATGTCCGGCGAGCAGCTAGGCGGGCTCATTGCGGATGCGGCTCACGGCCCGGGCGCCCCAAGGATGCGGCATCCAAACATTGTCGCTGCACCGCAATTCCAGCTGTGTTCGCTAGTTAGTGCCCACACGACACGCTGTGCGTTGAAATATCGCTGCCGTAGCGTCGCAGCTCGACACTTCATCGATAAACGCCGGGAATTGCCAGCTTAGCTCCAAGAAGACGGTATCGAATTCATTATATCTGTTGTCGCTTATACAAGGTTGCTCCCGTCTTGAATGAAATTTCGCACCTTGTTATATTTTACTGTTTATTTTAACAGTTAGGGTTAGTTTGTGTCTTATTTTAGTTTTAACGAAGCTATAGAAGTTAAGATAATTCTGTGTAGAAAACAATGTAATCTCAATAGCATCTAAGTAAGTAAGTTTTTAAAGAGAAGTTTTTGAAAACAAGACAGTTTTTAAAGAAGATGTTTTGAACATTTTGTATTTATATCGGATATTTTGCGAAATCTTTGTTTCATAACAATAATATTCTATACTTTATATTGTATCACTAAATTGTAGTTCTTAAACTGAATTGAATGAATACCATAATAATGAGAGCAAATATTCTCCATTAATACTAGGTGATCCTATTTTTAAAAAAAAATCCAGCTGGACACCGAAAACAGTTTGCTATTACCGGTTATTTGGTATAGCAGTGTTTATTTTGCATTACAAAGTGAAAATGTTCAGAGCTAATTTCAGAACTGGGAGCGCTAGGCGTACCTAATACATGTCAACCGCTCGTAGTGTGTCTGTCCAGTAGCTTCAGGTAATCGCTTCGCGCTCACGTATCTGATGGAGTTTCCAAGCTTCCAAACTAGTTGCCTGTTGTCGGAAACTTTCGACGCTCAGTGCAAGGTGCATGTTCCTACTAGCTACGATAAGGAGCTGGATTCGCTCCTAAATCCTAACACGCGCGCCGCTCTGTCTAGGTTAGCAAAATGCTCGTGTATTTCGTAGGCAATTAAAAGTTTTACCGCAGAACAGTTCTTTGAAACTTTATGTTTTCGGTATCACCGCCGACTCGGAAGTTTTATTGAAGTGGGTACAACATATTTGCACTTTTGCGGCGAAAGTGGTTGTACGATTTTCGTGCATATTGTTGAAGTTTTAGCGTAATTAAACACGAGTGTGAAGTACGATACACAAGTTTGACGCTTCATTATTATTTATGTATGATAAGATATATCCTTAATTATACGGTGATCTAAACTGTGTATTAGTATTGAATAGTTATTTTTACGAAAATATGGTCGTTATTTAAATGTAGACACCGATGTGCCGCATACAAAATAGTGGCAGGGTGTGGGAGCGTGCAAGAAACGGCGTGACACGAAGTTCGTACACCCCGAGCGCCGCTGAAGCTACGAGACTTATGAGGATTACAAGAAAATGCGTATTCGATGACATTTTTCGGGGCCGTATAAAAAGATGAAATATAAGGAATTCTAAACGTGACTCGAATATCGACGAAGGCGCCACCTATACTGGTGTGTGCGCGTTCTTTTCGCGGTCGGGCGGACGAGCGGCGATGAAGCCGAGCGTGACGTTCCATTCCTGATATAAAAATGTAAGTATGAAAAAGCTTTGTTAAACGCGCCTTGGCTTCGCCGAAGTGGCAAAGTTTCAAGTGGAAAACTTTTCATGGAAAAATCTTGGCGGAAAACGATTAAATTTTAAGGATATTTGTACTGTTAAAAGTGCTGCCATGGACAGAATGTCTTTTATAAGGAGGTAATTAACTGAAGCCGAGAACCCGATACGACTTTTCACAGCGAAAGAAAACTTGTTTTATTTTAAAATTTATGATCTTGATCGCGTTAGACGGCACGATCGCGCCGTTAGTGAAGAATACTGAGTTTATTCTAAGGTAGAAAGTGGATTTTTCAACTTAAAAGCAACTCCACATCTAGGTATCTACATATTGTAGGTACATGTAATCTATTAAAAATGACTCGATGTAATATTGATTAATAATTTTTCTAAATTATTAGATATTATTATAATATTTTAACCAGGTTATAATCATAATAGACATACATACTCATATAAATACTTTATACCGCAGTGATATAATTTTATGGAACAGATACCTACTGTCCAGCAGTTGCTCACAACTTAATCTAATCATAGAAATAACTCTCTTACTGAATGTTTTTATCTATGACAGTTTATAAAACGGACATTACTTGTAAAATAAACCGTAATGAAACAATGAAGTACCATACCTACCATACAAGGCATGAAAGGTGGAACCTATAAACGAATGTAAGTTTAACTAACAAACATTCTCCTATCTAGTCATACAATTAGTAAGAAGGCGGAACTTTACAAGCAAGTTACAAGTAGATTATATTAGAGAGATAATTAAATTTGTAGAAACGGTGGACAGTACAACGCGAACGGAATTCTGAGCAGGCGTACGGCGATTTCATTTGGCCGCCGCGGATCTTCTCTTTAGCACGTGACTTTAAAATTGTATTAGTGTTGCGTCGGACCAATCGAATTATCTGTCGGTTTGCCTTGCCAGCCTATAACTACATTACGTCCGCCTTTGTAAAACCTATTTTAGGTAATACATAAAGAATTAATAATATTAATACTTTTACATTGTTCTTTGAACTAATTCGTCGCCCTAGTGTTCATTTTGTTCAATTTACCATATTTGCCGAAAATGACTTTTTGATACAGAAAGATGCGTGCCTTAATTTCGCATCGATTAGTACAACATTTAAAGCCGAAAAACATGTTTTTAATTTTATCTGTACTGTGGCATCGTAACAATTTTTTCGAAAGAAATTACTTTCTTCTGTAAAATTTGTCTAATGGTAGAATGAACAAATATGCAGTAAAGCGACGAATTGCAAAGTAAAAATTTAACAGTAAATAAGCTGCGGGATTGGTAATGCGTAACAAATAAATTAACTACGCTAAAACGAAGTCGCGGGAAATAGCACGCTATTTTACAAACGGTTTTCCTCTTTATGGTATTTATTATACGAAAGGTAAGCGATATAAAAGAAGCGAGCCGACTGAACAAAGAACCGAAACCATTCGAGAATGTAAATGTGAAGATTTTTAATCAGATATCTCGACCCGGATCGGGAATACAATGTAAGACAAGATTCTTACCCGAAGATAAAGAGAAAGATCGTGCTGTTCAACAACGTATCCTGGAAACATTTAAGTGCGTTGTTCCCTGACCCTCACAGGGGCCGTTATAGCTAAATTATTTAGCAGGACCGATGTAATTGTTGCGAATTGATCTCTGAATAATTTAATTATTGTATTCCAGATACGAACGTAGTTTTAATATTAATATGGAATGCCTTATTGTTGGAGTGTATTTAAACGATGGTACCGTTTGCTAACGAACTGAAGGGTCTAGCCAAGTTAAATAGGCATTCAGAGTTGGTTTATATAACGAAAGACGCAATTCACGTTTTTACGCGTGTTCACGTTTTAAAATTACGTTTAAAAAAACGTTTTAAAATTATTTGTTCTTTTTAACTAAATGGGAGATTATCTTTTTAAAATTTAGTTGTCCATGATTCTTCGTAGATATTAAGGACAAAGTTCACATTAAAGTTTTAATAGTAAATCAGTATAAGATTTAATGGCTAATGATGGACGTCATAAGTTAGTTTTACTTACGTTAGTATTAGACAGTAAGTTTAATTTTGTTGTGATTACCTTTACGCTAAGATTGAATTCAAAGAAAGTATTCAACTAGAAAACAGAGGTCTGACAAGATTACAGATTTCCTTTAACTTTTACGTTTCGGATAGCGAAATCGACTTCCGCACAGGCTATTAGACAGTAGACGAAGAAAGCAAAAATAAAATCAGTTCAGGTATTGGGATGCAGTGCACGTTCCTTACGGAGCGGCCACTGCAGTGCGCTTAGCCGGACCGACACACGAACGGTTACCGGTAAAATTTACCGGATAAATAATTAAATAATGACGACTTGAAGACGACCCGCAGATTCATAAAATGACCAATTTTTAGAGCTTTTTGGATATTCAAAAGAGAATTGATAAGAATATAAGATAAGAAAATAGATGAAACTTGTTTACTAGTTTCGTCGTAAACAGAGCAACTTTGTTACAAATTTTGTATATACATTTTACTTTCTTAATCCGTGAACTGTTATTACAGAAAATTACACTCGTTTCAGAAAAAGTTTTCGGGCGTGAAACAAAATTCTGGCACGACAGCGAATTCTCCTTATAAATAATTCTGAGACTAAAAGCAGCAGAATGAAGGCTGGAGGAAGCAAAAATAAAATCAGTTCAGGTATTGTGATGCAGCGCACGTTCCTTACGGAGCGCCCACTGCAGTGCGCCTAACCGGACCGACTCACGAGCAATTACCGATACGAAACCGGAAATCGTTCGAACTCACTGAAACGTATTGTTTAATCCTCCCGCGGTATTGGAGGAGACAGAGTCCGATTAATAGTCATCCAGGGTCTAATATGTAAACAATATTGAAAATTTGAAACCCATTTTGATCGAGATTTGAGCAAGTAATTAATAAGTATTCTACTTTTTTTCGTATTACTTTTAAATTGTGATATATTTGATTTGTGCATCTAATCCATTTCTTGGATTTTAAGGGATTTACTAATTAAAATTTATTTTAAATAATACATAATATTAGTATAAACATCGTACTTAATGCTATAACTAGTCAAGTTTTAAACGGAACACAGAAAACATGGAAATTGATTTATTTATTTTAAGCAAATACACCATCGACTATACTAAAACAATGAATATCCATATAGAAAACTAAATTCAAGCAGACAACGTCCCAGACTAATGCTAGTCACATATAAAATTGGCAGAAATTGACATAAAGTGTAAATTAAACCAAGTTTACTTGGCTACTGGATACATTTCAGCTCTCAGGTTGCTTATCCAAGAGTTAGCGTGTAACGAAGCGCGCGGGTGTCACGAAACAAGGCGTTGCAAGGTTGCAAGTAGACTAACTTGGAAGTCGAAACTCCTGTGCAAGACAAAAGCTCACATGCCGCGGCGTACATACGTGATTAGGTGTCTGCTGATCGTTTTATTGAATATTTCCTGTATTTCTTACTAGCTGTGCCACGCGGTTTCACCCGCGTTAAGAATAGTAACGTAATGCTTGATAGCCTATAACCTTCCTCATG
>DWAV01000637.1:0-17796 GCA_018231305.1 Noctuana lactifera
CCTCATTCAAGCTTTATCGCGCGGTCAAGTATACTGTAATTTGATGTCACAAAAGAATTGAATCCTTATGTTCATCGATTTAAACAATCACGTGGCTCCTCACATGTTTAGTTAAAGTGAGTCATAATTTGACTAAATTGGAATTTGGTATATTATATGAATGTGGCGGGTAAACCAACCTGAACTATAAGATACAAAACTTATTAGCATAACGGGATGACATCTAAGTATTTATGTTTTTAGTTATGTAATAATTGCGTAAAAGGAAAAAAAATGTTGTTACCAAGTATTGTCTATAGCTGGAAATGAATATATTATGTCTTATGTTGATTAGGTTAACGTACCTATTCAATAAGAATATAATATCATATTTCATGTTTCTAGCCGGTTTATAAATTAAATGAATGATATACATCTACTAAAAACAATGCTAGTAAGTATATTGAGCGAAATTTTGTGTAGGTGCTGGTTTTACTTCGCCAGACTCTTTCTTTATGTCCCATAACTTTAGTGTTACAAGTTTTGGCTTTATAACGTACATTGCGTTTTGATTTACAAATCTCACCGATTTTTCAACATTACTAAAGAAGTTTGAGTTCTGCCACGTGTACTCTGTTTTTTGAGACGATCATTCTGTTACCTACCTAGTCCTGATTAGTTGCAAGTGTTGCAACGCATAACATACGACCTCTGATAGACTTCTATCCTATTTATAGCTGGGTGTCTCTGTAGTCATAACTTTAAATTAGGAGGCAACATGCCTCGTATATTACACATATAAGATTAAAAACAGGTTATAATTGAATGTATCTTCGGACTTAATCAATTTTATCGTCACATATTTATAGCATTATAGGTATTATTATCTTGCTTCCATGATGTCTACTTCACATTGAGTGTTTTTTTGTCTTGATATAAATGGTATTATGGCTCCTTTTTTTTATTAATTTAAAATTCTTGTTTAACATCTTAAACTAGGGGTCAAACAAGGTTGAATATAATGCCCATTGTCTTCTAGTCCACCTTGACTGATTAGATTTTAAGCTTATGTTGCGAAAGAAAAAAAAAATATTTGTAAATTAAAATCGCGTAACATAACCTAACCAAGGTATAAAATCAAATTACAAAGGTTTTTTTTTGCAATAACATGCTAAGTCCTGTAGTAAATGTATTAAGAAAATTAAGCGGTTAAAAAAAATGATTATGTTTGCAGGTGGCGCTACTGAGCGGCGCGGACGAGAGCACGTGCGAAGTGGCGTTCCAGTACGGACGCAACCTGGGCCTGTCCTTCCAGCTTGTGGACGACCTGCTGGACTTCGTGTCGTCGGCGCAGGCCATGGGCAAGCCCACCGCCGCCGACCTGCGCCTCGGGCTCGCCACGGCGCCCGTGCTCTTCGCCTGTGAGAAGGTATGCTTATGGAAGTTGATAAATATACAAAGTACCCACTTCTAACTTCATTCATCGCATTTTCAACAAATAGAATGCCGTGATAGTGTAACGGTTGAAATTCCGCTTTCCTTTCCGGTGGGTCTGGTTTCGATAACCGTCTCTAGTTTTTTTTAGTTTAAATTAATTATCACTTGCACGCCGGTGAAGGAAAATCATCGGCCAAAATTTGCATCCCTGAGAGCTTCAAATAGTTCTCGTCCGTAGTTGCATGTATCGAGCAACATAACGTTTCAGTGCCGTTTATGTTTTCTATGGACGAGCATTGCTGCTTCGATTGACTGTTGTAAGAACTAGGTATTTTTCTAAACTATACTACGTTAAAGAGTTATATTTGGTTGCCTTGTGATATGACAGAACGGTATTTGGTTTTAGGCAAAGCTTCATGTTGTGTTGTATCACATTTCTACTATAAAAGTCTCGTAAAGATGTATGAACGGATACCATTCTGACACACGACACCACACCATACCATCAACCAACATGTAGGTCATAACGCACGTTGCTTTCCAGTACCCAGAGCTGAACCCGATGATAATGAGGCGATTCCAAGAGGCCGGCGACGTGGAGAAGGCGTTCGAGCTGGTGCACAAGTCGCGCGGGCTCGAGCAGACGCGCTTCCTGGCGCGCAAGCACGGGCTGGAGGCGGCGCGCCTGGCGCACCAGCTGGCCGACTCGCCCTACCAGAAGGGGCTCGGCGTCACCACCGACCTCGTCCTCAACAGGATCAAGTAGTCGCACCGCGCCCCCAGGCCGCACGCCGCACGCCGCACACTAGGCCCGGCTCACATTCAATTCCCGCCTGCGCGCGCGATCCAAAGTATTTTTTGGTTGGCAACACTCTGTCCATCCACCAATCCGCACGCACCGACAGCGTGGCGGAGTATGCTCCGAGCTTTGCCCGGTTGTGAGGAGACCCGTGCCCAGTAGTGGGCCATAGAAAGTGTTGTAGGCAACACTCCGTCGCGTATTCACCACGCGTCTTACGAAGTAGGCAGTCTTATTAATCGTCAGGAGTAACAGATCGGGGGCCGAGCACCGGCCGCGCTGTCAACAGGATCTATGGGAAGAGTAAAGTAGGCCCTCACTCTAGAAAGGCATCCACAGTTCTGTGGGGCTGGGAGCGAGCTCTCGATGGCCGCAGCGGCCCACGAACGCGGACCGCAGTACTTTTCGGTCTGTACCGCTTTGTCCCGTATTCACCGTCAAGTACTTCGGCTCCGTTCATATTCTGCCGTGTCGTGTCCGCCTTTTAATGATAAAGGCCGACCGACGGTTACGAGAATTCTGGATACCTTTTTGCTCAAGTGATGGTCGAGTGTGTGTATGTGTGTGCGTCCGCGCTCAGTCGCTTGTGATCCGAGACTTTAGAAGTGTATGAACTTTGAGTATGTCGTGCCCGTGCGTGTGACGATACGTCTGTTGTGGGTATCGTAGATATTTTGCGACGAGTTAATAAATCATGTGCCCGGAAAATTATGTACTTCGATTCTTATTTAAGCGTGCTCGTATATAAATTCGACTCTTGCTGGCGCTGTCTCGACGACTTAGTCTGTTTTTGTTGTGTATGGAACCTATGTATGTATATTTCTGTATCAGTATGTATTCCTTTTCACTTGTGTGACCTGATTTATGTTAAGTTTCGTTGAAAGTATTTTTAACACCGTGATGTATCTACGACCGTAACGAAGAAGCTGTTTCTGTAACTAGATTAAGCGTGGATGTGACTACTCGTTACCAAATACCGCTGTACATAATAATGTGTGTACGATAATAATAATATGCTCAACTATCTACATAATGACCGTTTAGTTTTGGGCGGAATAGGCTATTTAATTTGATTGTATATAGCAAAGTGCGTTGTAATACGCGCTCGATGTATTCCTTCTTCTATTGTATACGTGCAATTGTATATTTCCATATGTAGATCATAGCGTCAAAGTACCTGTGTCGAAATCACAATTGCGTCCGACATTCTGTAGCGAAATTATATCAATACATTTAATTCTAATTTTGGCCGTTCATATTTTATGCCGTATAAATACTGCGAGTCATTGGATAAGTTACCCGTGTTTTATCTTCAAAACCAATTACCTCAATTTCTTTAATATACACGTAACATGCTTAAAGTGTATATTACGTATGTTCTTATAGTATTAAAGCATTAGTTTTGTATGAATATGCACAATAATATTTAGGCGAAAATTTATAATGGCCGTTAGGAACTTATGAAGTAAATAAATTCTATAGGTATTAGTTAATATTATAATTGTAAATATTACAGTTGAATATTATTCAGTGCTATTCAATATTTGTATGAGCAGAGATTAGAAGTCTCAGATTTTGCATACGATAGTAATGCACCAAGGGCGCAGTATTTTTTAATAATTATGTAACTTGTTCGGAATTGTTATTTAACAAAATGTTAGTCACTAATAAGGGACGTGTAGGTTGGTGTAATGCAAGAAACTATATTATATAGCACACTTGCATACCTTTGTATTGCAGTTGCAGCTGGAAAGTACTTAAGAAGACTTCTTGTCTATTATCTTTGATAAGATCTATCGAGTCTATTGTCTATGACAAGAATTTCGAGCATTATATCAATCTCCATAAATATATGGACATGAAGTTAAATGGTTTTATGTACATTAAATGTAAACAATGGGAGTCAAACGATTTTTATTTATATGTATGTAGTCATATACGTAGTTATTATTGTTTGTAAATACTATTACTTTGTAAAATGCTAAATCATGAATAATTTTATAAACATTAGTTACTGAATATTGTTTTATTTTTAAATTTAATTTAATAATAAGAAAACTATACGTACCAGTGGTGAAGGGTTGATTTTATTGTAAGGGAAGGCGCCAAAAAAAACATAAGGAACAAAAAACGAGGCCAAAATTTAAAGATAAGTCAATGGGAATCATGTTTAGTGAACCCTCCGTCTCTGGTACGTACCATAATCTGAATCCCAAGTATTTATTTAAAATAAAAATATAAATACTATCAATGGTAAAAATAAGTTTCTATTTCTAAAATAACACTGATGAAGTAGCAAAGGAATTAGACGAGCCTTGTTGTGCAGTGGTTATCGTGACTGTCCACCATTCACAGGCCCTTGGATCCGATTCCCAGGCCAGCTTAAAAAGATTAATTGAAATTTCTGTTCCCGATTTTGGTGTGGTACCTACGATACAGTGAATCCTATAGAATGGCGACATGAGTGGGAGATGTTAATTACTAGGCTTACTCACTAAAAATAGTTGGGAAGAGGCCATGCTGTCCACCTTTTTGAGTAATTACGAATTAAGGAATACGGATAAAATTATTGGAATTAATTATTTGGTCGCATTATATATTCGATACACCCTTTCGTTACAACCTCTTATCGTATTATATGGGTCATCATATTTTCAGGTCAGTCTGTAACGGATTGGTTAACTACCACAATGAATACCTATGTGTAGGAATATAATTATATTTGCAGCAATAATAATAATAGGTACTCTACATGCTAACGCTTCATGCCGCATTCAGTCTATTCTTTATTAACAAAGGTACATGCCCATATTAAGTTTATCAATGTAATACAATGTTCGTGCTTGCGGCAATCGATCGGCGGCACCCGGCACCGGCAGGACGAACCAAATGCCACTGAAAAATGACATGGTTTAGACACTACGAAAATAGGGCAATCATGCTTAACAGGGTTATGTGTTATATGTTCAATGATATAAGGTTTATTTTGCCAAACTGGATAAAAAAGAAAATGTAATCAAAAGATTTCATTTCGTATTTTCAAACAATGCAGGCGTAAGTAGGCTACGAATCATTAAAGGTAATCAATCAAACATAGTTTTAAAGTAATTTTGAATCGGAATTAAATTTAAAAAGAGTCACTTAAGGAGGTACCTAAACTTAATAGTAACGTGACTAAGTACCATTCCCAATATTTCCTTGAAGTAATGTTTATGAGAAAATTGGAATTTGTACTCCGCTGATTTCTGAATATAGATATTATTACCATGTTGGAAAGATGTGCGTTCTTCGTTGCATGGTATATTTTTCAGCGGATGACTACAGATATACAGATTGGTAACCAAACGTGACATCGCCTTATGATAATTTTGCATGAAATGTATCATTTCTTTTATTGCGAATTAAGAATGAGTTTGTTTCCAATACAATAGATCCGATTGTAGCTATTTTTGGCACGTTCATTTTAGTCAGGTTTTTTCTTAATTTATTGAAAAACCTAGTTTATAATATTCCAGTCTAGTTATCCAGTAGAGCTGCTATGATCTACATGATTCCGGTCATATAAAAGCTGTCGAATCGTCATGACTACAGTTGTAAAAATTTTAGGAAAGCATTTTAGAGAACTAATAAGGTAGTGGTACAAGAAATTATTGATGTGGTTGACAAGGAACTGACAAAAATTAACGAATTTGTGCTTGAGATCAAATGTTAGAAATCGTAAAATCATAATTCAAAGCATTGCATGCATTTTTTGACAATAAAATTAATTACTCTGTTATTGTAGGTATCTTAGCCAAAATTCCTACTTACAATAGTATAACTTGTAGCTGTCGTACAATCATCGCTATGGGTTACCTACTATTTCAAAGAGGATGAATTGCAAAATTTTTTCGATATTTCGTTCAAGCAAGCTTAAGGCAACATTTATATTTGTAGCGACCACTGAAGTGTACGACCCGTTCAATCAGTTTCAGAAATACTTAGTGTATTAACCTTAAATGTGTAAATAACTTTAAATTCAAATAGATAATCGCGTATCTAGAGTTTGAAGAAGACAGCAGTATTTAAAAGGAAAACGAAAAAGGTGAGTTGTCTTTATGTAACCAATCTAACAAGTCTAAGATAATTGCTCCCAAAGTATGATTTTCTTAAGATTTCTTTTCATAAACTGTAGCAGAAGTACCGTACTTAGAAGTTAGCAATGGAAACGTTTCCTGAAGCGTGCAACTTACACGATTTATAGTAGGCTCGTTCAAAATCAGAAGTTCGCATTTGTTGGCGAATATCCGCCAGGTTACGTTCTGACTTGCAATGTTTTTGTTCCATGATATGTAGTTACGCATAAACAGTGCCTTTTGCGTAAATATAAATTTCTGCGTATTATAAATTAATTATTTGACATTATGTTAAAATGTAATATTATTAAGTGGTTTATATAGCTATTTTAACAGGGAAGTCCCAATGTTTAATTTGCATTCCCGGCGTCTGCGAAGGTAAGTTACTCCAACCTTTATTAAGATATCTTACCTAATTGATGACAAACAAAAAAGTTATAAAATATTATCTGGCAATTTAGTGAAACTTCAATTTATATAAAAATTAAACTAATCACTGAAGTAATGATTTTTTAATACCGACACAGTAGATAGGTACTACTTATCTACATACATTAAGAGTAGTAGGTATTACCTAATATTAATTATTAACATATGTATGGGGAAAGAAAAGAGTTGTTTTTACTATGTTCTTCCGAATTTTTCCATTTCTTTCGTGCTACGATTTCAACGAATAATTAAAAGAAAACTTATCTCCTAATTTAATTTATACTTACCTACATCTTGTATGCATATAGCTGTTAAGTTTATAGACATACATACAAGATTAAACAACGGTCATTGTTTTTAGAACAATGTTTCTTCGTTTTTTGTTCAACAAGACTGACAACGTAACACTATTGACAATTTTAACTATTGCATCATCTATACATATGTATACTATACATAAAACTGTTTTTATTATTGTAAAGTATAAATACCAGGAGACTAAGTGCTCCAACATCGGGCTCAGCGCGTCGGCGAGCGCGTGAGAGGCGCATCGCTGAGAAGACTCGTCTCGAGGGCGAGAGGCTGGCCCGGGAACGCCTCGAACAACGTGTGCGGGAAAAGATTGAACAACAGCAACTGGTACCTACTCATACTACAGTCACATTGTCATAATACCATATAATATATTAATACCTATATTGCATAATAATTGATGAAGTAATAGCAGAGAACGCATCTAATGTAAAACGGCCGCCCGTTCGTTGCGGAAGATAGACATCCATTTCAAAACATCATAAAATAATTTTTATTGAGATTTTATATGATTTTAATCATAATTAATTTTTTTATAATTTGTGTTTTGTATCAATAAAGTGAATTGTGAGGTTACTTAGGATCTCGAGTACGTTTTAAAATAATTCAGATTTTCGTATTATGTTTGCATAAATTTTTTTCGTAACTTTCCTTAAATTTTACTTTGTTACTTTTATTATTATTTACATACTCGTAACTATCTTTAGATACCTATTTCAGTATTAACAGTTTCAAACACAGATCAAATAAATTACATAAACACAGTAAATTATGTAGGTAAGTAGGTATTTTCTTATCGCATCGGAGAAAGTTAAAACACTGGGTGCATGTAGGTATGACAACTGGGTAGGTGGACCTTATTATCTATGGACGACGACATGCTATTCATATAGTTAGCTTTAATATTGTTAAATGATAAAACCTTAAGTTGTATATTTTTGTATTTGTATTGTATTAGACTTTTTATTTTAAAAGCATACCTATGTAGCACTCTTTTATATTAAGTATCTAGTGAATGATTACTTGACTATATCCAGGTACCTTATAGTATAGTAGTGGTATAGTATAGTGTACCGAAACTGTATATTTTGTCACAAAAATTAAATAGAGGTAACTGCAATCAGTTGCGCGAAGAACTGGCGTCGTATGAACCATGGGGGCGAGCGGGCGGCGGCGCGCCCAACCAGCGAGGCGTGCGTTTCTCCGACCTGCGAGCTACTGGCATATACCCAGAAGATGAGTTGAGGGTAAGTAAAGTACCTCAACGACAAGTTTTAATAAACATGCATAATATATAGTACATATTAGACGACCCGTGTGGTGTAGTGGTTACCACGCCAGTCCACCAATCGAAAGGTCCCGGGCTCGATCCCAGGCGATGCAGAAATTTAAATGATGAATTTAGATTTCTGTTCTCGGTCTGGGTGTTTGTGTATTTGTCTTTATATGTGTCCATGGCACCCACGACACAGGTAATCCTAATGTGGGGCTGTGAGTGTGAAACGTTATTTATTTATTTATTTTTGAACTCTACAGGTTTGTAGAGCAGTACAGTTTAACAATTAAGTTTAAATAAATAACATAATTTAAAACAAATATTCAAATAATTGTCGCAAAGGTATTATAAAGTCATTTAGTAGGTGTACGGTGGTTGTTAACGATTGCAATAACTTTGAGGCTCAAAATATAACCGGTATGTAGCTTGAAATATTAAAAAATGTCACCGGTCGCGGTCGGATTCAACAGACGCTGTACACATCTATGTGAGAATCATGATAAATCTATAAAAGGTAAAGGGTCAACCAAGTTACGTACCATTAAGGCGTAACCACTTCGTGAACGACGAATCATAAATTATTAAAAACTGTGCTAATAACCCATCTAAAGTCGCAGTGTGAAGAAATAAAAGGTGTTACTTTATTTATCACCGTTGAGTTGCTAATTATTTTTCATTATTTCAATTATTTCGTCAGTTAAAATACCTATGTGGTTGCCGCCCAAAGTAAGTATGTACTTGAATGTATTTCAGCGTTACTATATGTCTCTCACATACATGCCTAGTTCGCTTACTCCGCATCGCAATTAAATAGTGACATCAGAACTTTCTTGCAGATATAAACCTACCAAGAAAGTCTTGCATAACATATAGGTGTTCTGCGACAAACAGATGACTAGTGATTACGTGTTTTCCATTTTGATTCATGCCTGTTATTTTTATTAACCATCGGAACAAGAAACGGGCCTCCTCTCAGATACCTGTGAGAAGTATTTAGCCCTGTGTGCATCCTATGTAAACACTATCTACACTACACACATCATAAAAAAATTAGGTGCGTGCGAGTGCTTTTCGTAAAAAAAATTGGATATGGCAAAATATCCAACATTTAGAGGGTACCATTTAATTCAAAATGATGTAGTGTCAGAGTTGGTACTCCTGTGCATATAATATATCCGGCTGCGACAGAAGAAGGAATAATAATGACAATTATTTATGTAACTACTCAACAGGGAGTGGCATCACACGAGCCATGCCGACACTGGTCGTCTCCGCGACGGCGGCGGCGCACTCCGCTGCGCTTGCGAGAAGACCCGCAGCTCTGCTACGCCGACATCCTCCGCCAGACTGTCGACAACGACATACGATATAGGCAGACTCCCCAGCAGCAACAGATGTACAAACAAATCCTAGGTTATATCTCTAAATTAACCTGTTTCGAAATATTTATAAGATATACGATTATAAATCATAGTCATTAATTTATACCTGCTTACTTTTCAGATGATATGGTTGCTACAAGACAAAAGGCTAAAAAGGATGAAACGAGACGAGATTTGGAATATGAGCGCAAAATGGTAATATTAATAATTATTTCTTATAAAACAGAAACGACAAATAAACTATGCATCTTTATTTTTAGCAAACTATGGATGGGCCATGGGGAAGACCAGGTCCCGGCGGAACAACCTGGAGAAATCCTCGTAACATAGGACTTAACTTTTCAAAATCTATGGTACCTATACCGTATTGTGTTACGTAGTTAATATTTATGTAGTAAAAAAATTGTAAATTAAAATATTTTAACTCTAGCAAAAGTAATATTTTGTAAATTATTTTTGAAAATCTTTCAAATTAAAAATAATAATAATTGATATTATTTTTATTAGCAATATTTTTTTAAATATCTAGTTTTATATTATAGGGCTGGACAGATAATGAATTGTTTGATAAACTAAAAGGTGAACATAGACGCTACAAGATATCTTCGCTTACTTTACCCAAAGTAAAGATAGATGATAGAGATTCGAATAACGGATACCTCGATAAAGAAAATATAAAATCGGCAAGTGATGAAAAACTACCTCATATCGCTCCTTGTTCAAACACTTTAAAGGAAGAAAGAAGCAATCAAAATAGAACAAATAAGGATAATGAAGTTCATAAAAACGAAAGCAATGTTAAAGGAAAACGTAACCTAAATAAAAAAGGTAAATTTGTTAAAAGGCTACCAAACGGAGAGCGTGTGCGGCGAGTAGTCCTTGAAGATGACACTAATAATGAGAATCATTATAGTGTAAAAGAAAAGAAATTAACGCCGGAGGAAACAATTTTACGATTGACAGGCGGCGTGGAGCTTGTGCCACTTCTTGCGAGGCGCAGGCGGGTAGGCGCCCGCACCTTGCCCTCGAGCGACGTAACGCGCCCGCCGGAGCAATCTTGTCAGTATGTATTAGGTTCATTGTTAATCAAATACAAATGCTAACACAATCACAAAAGAAAATTATCCTTTTGTCAAACAGCTACACACGTACCACGCCTTCTGTTTTGTAATCTTTCTGCAACTTACTAGATGAGATGTAATTTCGGTGCGTTATAAATAGGTAGATTTAAATTTTGTGCTTTGACCTTTAAAGGTAGGCATATCCGAAGAATAAGGTTATATATTTTGTAAGAAATAAGCAGTCAGTTAATATTCAGTTATCGACAACATTATAAAATTATTAATTAGTTAGGCATAGTTTTCTAAATAAACAAATGTTACCGTACCATAAAGGCTGTGGTAAGAATCTTTTCTATCACTGCCATTTTATTTTATTTTGCAACCAGAAATAGATGTTTGTTATTTGATTAATCTACATCAAATACTTCCATTTATCATGTTATACAATTCTTGGTCTTGGTATATTGCAATACTTTGTTATTTTAAGTGGAATAGTACGTAGAATTCGTTAGTTCCCCAAGGCGGATTCGTGAAGATCTTTATCTTGTGTGTGTCAAAAGATGTAAATGGTCTTCGCTTTGTAATGAACAGTGGAACTAATGTATTTTCTATTTATTGTGGGAAATTGCAGAAGTCAAAGGTCACTTACTGAAATCCATTCAAATAAAGAGGTATTTAAGGTTATTAAATAGGTACGGATATTGTTCGGTCAATGACTTGCAATGTAATGTTGATGAACTTCAGAATAAGCGTTATATCTGGTAATTAAAGTCTGCCTGCAAGCCTTTTTATGGTCCGAAGCTGGGCACGGTCCTTTCCCCACAACTGGGGTAGTATAGGTATTCCACTATGCTGTAAGTACGCATTAAATGTGGATTGGTGGAGATACGGGTCATTGGCCAGCCCGTAACTTAACGTAAGGAAATCATTTATGAGCCTAAAATAAACCCTACTGAGCCGAATATCTAATAATATCTATGTATTTACTTTGACTTGACAACTTTCTACTTGGCTTGAGCGTAGATAACACACTATTGTCATTAGCGTTAACCTAACCTTTGGCACCTTTGGTACTTGTAATATTGACTTTAACTCGTTGAATTAAAAGAAATATTAGTTTTAGGTAAAATTTTAATTTATGTTAAATGGTTATTGACTTATTCTATTCTAAAGACTTCAAGGTTTAATAAAAATATTTGTTTCTGCAAATTAGCTTTTGAGGTGTATTTAACCTTAGGTTAAGGTTGTTTAGGAATGCTAATGAGTATGCTTGTATATATATACCTAATCATTATTTTGAGTGTTCAAGTACTTGTACATGTACATATTATGTATTTCTCTAAAGAATAGAGTTCAGCCTACCGTCTCGATGGGTCCGGGTTCAAACTCCGCATGCACCTCTACACATTGTAACGTCGTAACATAACCTGCATGCCTGAGGTTTATTTATTTTTTTAATTTTGTACACGTTATTCTTGACTTATTCTAATTATTCTCAAGGCTTCAAGTTTAAAAAAGTAAATACATTCCTAAATTTTTTGTACTTAATATTTCAGATGGCGTGAGCTTCTCGATATGGATTACTTACGACAGCTTAAACATCAGATGCGCATTAAATGTGAACAACAAGAGGTAGGATATTAGTGGTAGTTCATTGCGGATAGTTAGTTGCATGATTACCTATAATTTGTGGACATCATGTTGTCATATAATTTACCTAATATTTGTGTTTAACGGAAAATTAAATATATGTAATGTTTATCATAAATAACGTAGGTATTACAGTTTGTAAATTTAAATCCTACTTAAAAATAATGATGTGTAAAATTGATAGGAAAGTCGCCGTGATTCGGCGGAAAGCGTTCGGCAGCACCATGCAACGTGGGAATCGCTATGGGGACGCCCAGGCCACGGTGCGCCACAACGAGGCCGCTACGCAAGGAATAATTTAGCACGTCTACTATACGTAGCTCCACTTAGCAATACACAGTTGTAATAAGTTCATATATAATAAAATAACCTTATCAGGATATAAACGTCAAATAGATGATAGCACAATTTCTACTCATGATTTGCTAGAAGGGTTAATGAACGTGAACTAGTGAAAAATACCCTACATCTTGTCACTTATTATTACAAAAGATCGAACCACACTTAGGTAATAGATATATATATAAAGAAAAAAATATTTAAACTTATTTTCCTTGGATTATGTACATATCATACAATTTGTTATGCGTAGAAAAAAAAATTATAAATGAAGTTAATATTAATGTTAAATTAAATTAATTACAATTATTTCCCTATATACAAAGTTTTTTGAATGTAGGGCCCATGTAGGGCCCTTCATTGTCATCTTTTCTTTTTCTCTCTGATCCGTGACAATCATATTATGTTAACAAAAACATAATTAATATTTTTATGAAAAATATATAATAATGAATTATTTTGAATTTGGTTTATTATTTCTCTAACTTTATTCAATATCAATGGTAAGATCTCGTAAAAGTACTGATCACTTGAAAGACTTCTAAAATTAGGTAATATTAAAATACCCTTTTATAGAAACCCGTAAAAGCAAAACCCACTCACGAAAATATGAAGAAAAGAATGTAGCACAAAAAAACCACAAATGAGAAGGACGGTAACACAATTAGTGTCTTGTGTTAATTTACTGTTACACAACTAGGCACGTTTTAATTTAATTTAAATACTTGCGAAATACGACTGCGATTTTCTGGAAAGGACTTCTTATAGTACAGCTAAAGGACTTTATACAAATAAGGCGAGCACAGATTAGTAGGTAATTATGTAAATTGCATCTCAGGAAATTGCGTAGGTATTCGTCTTCTTCTTAAATAGTAAGATTCATTAATCTGTTTGACGAATGAACTATCTTGTAATTATTTGTGTTATTATTTTTTTCGTTTGATTAATGTAATTAATTTGAAGAATTAATTTAATACTTCTTTAATCTTGCAAATTTACGTCCGAACCTTAGAATAATTACGTTTTATTCTAAGGTCCGAACATTGTACAACGTAGGTAATAAAATATGTAAGTATATATAAACGTTTGTGTCCTGAATTTTTTTAGTTTTAACCAATTCTTCCCAAATAAAATAAATAAGTATTTTGCCTGTACTAACGAATTAATTGTTTCCGCTAACTGATGTAGGCATATTTATTAAATCAAATTAGTATATAAGTACCTATCTACTGGCAGGCATTTCCAATTTACCCCTTTATCATTTGCCCATTTAGTACCTATGCATTGCATCATTATTCAGTTGTATCGTTGCAGTCAGAAACTACTATGGTCATTCTGTCCTTGAATTGTATCTTATTATTGTGCAATGCATTCCAGAGCCCACCGGACCCCGGCCCATGGTCCACGGCTGCATTACTGATTGCATAACAAGTGGCACTGCATCGGAACACCGTTCAACGCTGGTATTATCTCAAATCACCACGACGACGACGTGATTGAATTTAGGGCTGCCATAAACTCTTTAATACGATATGGATAATTATCCATAATACGGTTATGTCGTACTCATATTATTTAATCCGGTAGTTAGTTAGTATAGTTCCTGGGCAAAGAATAGTTTAAATTAACTATTTAATTGAGAAATACAATACGATACAATTACGAAAATGCTATTCGTATTTCATATAATAAATTATAAACACAAAGGTAGTGCCTGTTTTTTATGTAGAGGTACTAGTAACAGTATAAACATCCGTTGATAAAAGATAAAAGAATGTCTCAGTCCAACCGAAAACTTGAACCATCGTCGTTGTAGCTTTCCATTAAAAGCATATAATATAATATGTTGCATAGCCATTGGCCAGCGCATCGTCTAGCTGTTTGATGAATATTGACAAAACTTCAAAGTAATTAAACTCTTGTCCCGTTTTTAGCCATTACGTGGGCGTACCCTACGTACAAGGTGAAATTTTTAAGTAAACAAAAGTATGCGTAAGCATATATGTAAATGATGTTCGGAGAAAGCCTCATCATGACGAAATGCCATAAAGCCGTAAAAACTGTCGCCTCAAGGCGTGTCAGCATCTTATAATTTTAATAAATTTTAATCTGTCCCTATCACTCATTTGAACATACTTCTGAATAAATGAATAAAATAAATTGACAGTTTTCATTTTTCTTTCCAAATTCTGTATGTTTTTAACTCATTTTTAAACGACTTCAAAGGATTGAATTACTTAAAACGCATTACTTAGAATTGTAATTGGTGACAGCGTAAATTAAAACCTGGGCCTCTCGAATTAGAGGCCTAATTCTTAACTTCTGCGCTATCACCGCTACAACCGAGGAGGTTTTAGTGTTTATAAATCCCACGTTATTCATAGTCTCAAGATTTTAGAGTTTATTCAGTTCTGCTACAGAAATCACTTTAATTTGATTTAAAAATATTTATCAATTAATAGCTATATCTGATATGTATAAAAAAGGTAGCTACACAAGTAGGTACTCGTAGGTGGCCTAAGAGCTTATAAAAGAAAAAAAATTAGGCGATTTTTTTGATTTGTCATTATCGTAATCACGCGCTTATCTTTTAAAATCCTTCTAATTCCTCCGTCACATTCTTGACCTCTGTGAACCCACCAATCTCGTTGAGTGACAACATTTTATAGCTGCAGTTAAAAGAATTATTACAACAATACGTAGTAAATAAATTTACTAAACTGATGAAATGTCTTATTATTCTAAACGTCTCTAGACATACTCGTAGTAAGTATTAGCAGCGATTGTGTAGTGTTTTTTGTTTCATATTGAATGACAACAGTTATCAATTGCTTATAACAACTGAGTGATATTTAAAATTACATACGAGTACATATTAGTTTTGAATAAGTGTCTTCGATTGACCAGTGAGTGAGTGCCATGGAAACGTAGAAAGACATTTACACAAACAGAAAACTAAAGTCATCGTTTAAAATTCTACCCCGCCGGGAATCGTACCCACGATACTTCGAATGGAAGACTGACATGGTAACTACTAAACCACACGGGTCATCAAAATATATTGGAGGTTCTCGTTTTGTTTGGATTTTTCTTTAAAATGTCTAGTTTTCAACTTTCACGAGCACTCCGGTGTAAGCATAGTGATATATTTGCTTATCGAAATCAGCTTTATTCGTGTTTGCTGCGGGTCGAAAAGGCAGCTAGAGTTTACGGAAAAGAAAGTCCGTGTGTCGCTGAGATTTGTGTTGGGACTTGTGAGTAGACCGGTCGGGGCGCTTTGACCTCCACTACAATGCTCACTCACCGGATTTTTTTTTCACATAATACTAAAATCTAAAATAGCTGACTTTCTTAACTTACTGCAAACTTGGTATTAATTTATGTATGTAGGCTACAGACAGATATTCCTTATCTTAATGTTAAAGTTGTCGCTAAATATTCTGACTGCTGACTATTGAAAGAAGTCTTTTTTTTAAGTCTGTAACTATTTAATAGATACATATAAAAAATCTAAGTAATGTCTCGCTTTTAAGTTAATTCGGCTTTCATTTTTACTTAAAATGATTTTTTTTATTTTATATACTTATTAATTAACACAGTTATATTATAACATTGTTAACATCATCGCCAAACTAACAAAAGATTGTAGAGTGAAAAAAAGGTTTTTTTCAATACTGTATGTAGGTATGAATAACGTAGTCGTCCACCATAAACATAAACATAACATAACAACAACAACAACATAACATTACAAACATAACATAACTAACATAACAAAGCATAATAAAATCTAAACAAGTGATTAGATATTAGCTTATTTTATTATCTATAATAACAGGAAGGTATTATGATCAAATGAAGGCAAAACGAAGAAGTGATTATGGCAAGTTGTAACTACGAGTAAGTCACCGCCGTTGCGGGTGTATGTAAGTCACATACCTAACTGTGTACGAGACTATGATTTTAACTGGATTTGTATAACTTATCCATTGCACAATATCAACCTAAACTTCTTAATGTAATTCTATTTCCAACATAAAAGAACCATTAAACAGATCGTATATCAATCGTTGTTAATTATTTATCTATCTTAAGTGCACATTTCAGTAAAATAAACGAAGAAATCCCTTGGTAACATACTCACTATTAAATTTTAAAACATCCCATTTATTCAAATGTGTTCGAAGAAATAGTAGTAAATATTAATGAAAAACCGGTACTTAGGCGACAAAGGCTGTCACTACACCACACGCAATGAACGCATGACAAACAATAACATTTATAATGCACCCACGTATGTGATAAAGCATAATCATCCGATATAAATATTACTTATGTTCGTGAATGAAATTTATAAATAGAACGAAATTTATAAATGTAACTACCTACTCTACTAAGGTTTGTTTTTAACTCAGAAAAATCGTAACACAATTCCAATTGGTGAAATAAATGAACAAGCCAACGCATCTTATCCATTTTTGGGAATTGTTTGAAATAAAAATGTTCATTGAAAACATTTACCTATAACGGTATTACAAATTAAATTTAGTGTATATTATTTATAGTAACAGTAAAAGTTATTAGTTATTGAAAACCAAAAAAACGTAGGTCATTGTTATTAGGCAATAACTGTGCAAGCGCGTTGAAGTCTTTTGTATGCGGTAAAAAAACCAGAAATATAGAAGCTACTGGTGTCTTACGTGAGTTGTGAAATGTATGTAAAATAGTAAGTAAGCATAATTGGTCAGTATTACGTGAACAGACATACATCTTGCAAGTGACGAGCTTAATGAAAGCGTCGTGTTCATTCATTAAGGTTAACAGCGAATGCTACAAGAAACAAACCCATTTAAAGTTAAAACAAAAACCTACTAAACAGAAGCATTACGAGTTGCAATCATTTCTCATTCGTCTTACTTACCTCTTTAGATGTATGGGACAATGCACTTGATGATGTTATGTAGGCGTGGCGAATGTGATTGGCGAAATTACGTGCTTCTTGCATTCGTAACTTTCG
>DWAV01000638.1:0-17793 GCA_018231305.1 Noctuana lactifera
CGGTAATTGCTTATGGAAAAAAATTGCGATAGCGGGAGGAACAGATAATTTAAAAAAAGCTTTATATTATTATATGCAATAATATGCATCCAGTATAGATTAGAGAAAAAAGGTAGTTAAGTATGTAAAAATTCTATTAAAATTGAAAACATTTATCTCCCTTTTGGGCCCGTGTTAACCAGCTTTATAGATTAAAAACTGAAGTTTAAAAAAACTACAAATGATACAAAAGATACATTTAATAATTTTAATGTTTAGAAGATACCTACCCTTAACAGTTACGGTGGCGCGTTTTCTCAATCTAGTCTATTTGGGCGAGATCCATTACTTGAGAGTGGCGGCAAGAAGCAATCTCATTGAATGACCGTCTTCCCCCCGGACCCCTTCTTCATGGTATCTGCCCTCCCCCTGATCCGCGCCAATCGGTAAATATGCGTGTTAAATATGTATGTCCCGTAACATACTCGTAAGTGTATTACATTTTGCCTGCTTTTTCATTTTGTCAAAACATTTCTGTAGGTACGAGTGTATTGGGTAAATTCTGCTAGCTTTTACTGCCTATCTTTATGATCATAGTAACGACATTATGTTAATAAATAAATATGTTAAGTAGTTTTTGTACGCATGACAAAACAAACTATACACATAGTACCTACCTATACTTTAATCCTTAGTTCGTTAGCGCACTAGCACTTTAAGCTGTCTTCATAAGATTTAATAACTTATATCTGGCAGGAGTGAAAACTTAGAATGCACTTCGTACGAAGCGACTAAACTTTTCCATTAGAGGCAATTATCAGGCAGAGCGGTGGATCCCGTGCTTTCAGTACTGGCAACCCCATTCCGGCGACGGAACCTGTTAGAGATAACGTCATAAAGTCGCCGATGCAGAGAGCCGGACTAACGTCTTTGCTGTTTCGATGCCCTCACCTCGGGATAATGGACCAACCCCTCTCCAACCCCTCACTCCCTCTACCGAACCAAAATATACCACTGAGATGTAGATTATTTTATATCTACTACTGACTAATATTGTATTGAATTTAATGGACTTTCGACATCAAACATTCTGCAGCTTTAGCTGGATTAGATATCGTAGGGCGGGGGGAGTTAAGTTCTAGTCTCGTATTTCTAAGTATCTATGGTATTATTTCTACGGTATATTATTATTTTATTAAAATATGAAATATAATGTCGAAGTTATTTTAGTGTGTAGCTACATCCGGCTTCTTCCTCGTTAAACCTCAATTCATATTTGCAATATTGCTATTTTTCACAAACATAATGTGTGCAAAATTAGCTTATAATAGTTTAAGAGACTTCAAGACAGCTTACAAGGGTACTAATGAATGGTGGCATGGTTTGTCTGCGTGTGTTTCCACAAATTAAAAAAACGCAACGAATGTTTAGATTTCCAAATTTGAGATGCATACGTACTTTCAGGACTCATTATTATACACAGTACAGACACAGTCATAAGTGAGACGGAGCTGATATTATTCTTCGGTTCTCTTATGAAAATGTGGGATCTCAGCAATTGTTGCTGAACATAATTATATAAAACAACCACTTCCTATCCGGATTTACCGGTACATTACACCTTTAGTTTCCTATTCCTAATCTCCTCATTTCTTCTTCATTCAGACACTCAAAACATTGTGTGTTATAATAATACAGATTATGGTATTGTTTAGAGCGGGCTTACAATCGGCTTATGACAGCACATAAGAGCGCTAATGAACTAATGGCGTATCGCCTCCGCCCGCTCCCCCTGCGATGTAATGGACTTACGCTCATGCTCTGTCACTGTCACTTTACATGTGACTAGATGGCTTTTATAGAGCCATTTTAAGGCTCGTAAAGCGAAGAGTTGCATTCAATGTATGAATGCTCTCTTAAGCACTGCAATATTTGTGAACAAAAAATAACAGGCTCTGACTAGATATTTATAACGTTGAAACGTACTGAAACGTGCTTTTGCACATTTGAATGAATGAATACTTACTTGAGTTTAATGATACCTTATCATGTTATATGTGATAAACTTTATGAGAGCAGTGTAAAATTATTAAAATAAATTATTGTTTTTCTTGATCCTAGATGTAGTGATCGGTTTATTCGTTTTTAGGATCCACGAATATAGATAGACACACAGATACACTCGTCAAACTTACAACACCCCACTTTTAGTCAAATCTAGTTCTTTCAGGTCTTTTTTACGGTAATCAACACATTTTGGGATGTTGAAAAAATTTACCAATAAACTTCATCATATTTCTAAGAATGTTGTAATTTTCAAAACACATTTACGTAAGTAACTTTTTCTCGATAGAAAAAAAAAATGAACAAATTTCGCTTTTAATGAATGTCATGAAAAGCATTCGCCAAGACCAAGATGTCACTGACCCTAAACACTGTCAAATCGGGGCGGTTTAATATTTTCTTTAAATAGGTAGGTACTTAGTTAATTTGATTAAATGAACCTACACATTTTGCTGACCAACCAAATGCAACCAAATGAACTTTTAATTAAAACAAGCAAATTATAGGTATATTTATTTAGCAATATTAGATAATAAGTAAGTAAAAACATGCACGTTGAGCACTAAACTTGTCAGCTAATGGCGTTTTGCAATCCATTTGTAGTACCGCGGTAATGCGCATTCGATAATGGGCTGTCGGCGGTATATCCTGTTAGGAATACACGGCCGTACGTAAACTAATTCGTAAAACTGAGGTAATGGCAAAAAGTCAGGATCTTACATTATACATAATTGTTGTGAGGTGGGTAGTAATAATGAAGAATGAAGTTATGATGATAGAAGCGCTCCAGATATTATTAGTGCACCTTCAAAGGCGAAATAAAATACATTGGTACTTTAAAAAACACAGAATAAAATTGTTTTAGTTTGTACAAAATCAATTATCTAAGCACAATCTAAGACACGACATCGACTTAACTTTTCCATAATATATTCAATTCAGTTAGAAAGATTTAAATGATTTAGGAATTTTTTTATAGAACTGGCAGTTATTGTTACGCAGTTCTGAAACGTAACTTACGAAACTATAGGTAAGCGGCTTATACCCGCACACGAGAGCTCTAATGAACTAATGGCGTATCGCGGTTCAGTAATGGACTGGCGTTGATGCTCCGTCACTGTGCATTTGACTAGGCGGCTTTACGTAGGTGAGTGCTGTTGGATTAAAGAGAATATGATGGTGATTTAAGCCTGATTTTTGATACGTCACTAAAAGTCAAAGACAGTATTTTTTTAGTGCTTATGAGCTAAGAAGCACTTTTTATGAGAATACGTATGAAAATAAGTAGATAAATATGTATCAATTTACATGATTTCAATATCTTAGCATTGTAACTAAGTAAACAGGTTGTTAATCATTTTAATATAAGCGCGAAATGGGATGGCTGGCTGTGACAAGTGAAAAAGCTAAGGCTACAGATTTAAAAATTTCAAATACCTACATATATGTACATAGCAACAATAAGACATATTTTGTTGTTGCCTTCTAACACGAACGAAAAAGGGCGAACGGTAAAAATGCGAGATCTTTTTAGGCTTATGTCTAGTGTTGAGTGGGTTCACAAATGTCGCTAAAAGGCTGGACGTCATTGTTTATCCGGGCAACATTAGGCGGGTAACCGGACACGCGCGCTCTGAGTGCGCTACAAGTATCCGCTTTCAACTCATTACTGCTTGGACGTGGTGCGTGGGCAGTGGCCAGCCTCGCCCCCCCTCCCCGCGTCCCACACCCCACTGTCTTTGTCCTTCAATCCCTCTTACGATCTTCGATCCAATTTCGAATACCCATACGTCTAATGTTATTCTGCGTAAGATTAGACAATATTGAATGAGATAAACCACTGTTTGTAAATGTATTGGATGTGGAGATACACCCATTTCTGATGTAGAATCCTAATCTTCACAGATTAACAGATTAGAAGTAAAAACTTCTATAGGCACGTTAGACGATTTCTGGTAGTGGAAAATCTTAAGCTACGTCTACCGTGTAGGTACGCCATGTGTGTCTTATGACTTAAATTTATAACATTACAGAGGTTTTATCACAGCTTCTGGTGTCGTCGCTTAAAGTGTTAATGTTTTGAATGTAAGTATTTACACCATGTACATGTAAAAAATATGGGTCTGATAAGTAAATTCATTTAAATATAATATCAGTTTCAATGATAATTAAAAATACTATAGAGAGTATGGAGTTTACACTTTGTACAGCAGCAATAAAGGCCTACAAAATAGATAGAGTTCGTAGCAGTGTAGCCACGTTTTGATAACCTGTTGCTACGCTACATTAGGGTTTGCCTGTCTCAGCACACTAAATCATAACAATGAAACTTTTAAGCTTCTATTTACCGAAAGCGGGTCCTGAGGGCTAATATCACTAAAATGTAACATGGTGTTTAATTTTGTATTAAGAAACTTTATTTAAATAACGTGAAGCTTTTACTGCCTATTTATAATCTTTCGATATAGACTTAAGTAATTCTTCTGTACGTATGTATTTCTTTCTGAATGGCTGGCCCATGTTTGTTAAACTTTTGTGTGTATGAATCGGTTCTGAAAGCTTTCGAATTACAATTCGTCATGATAGGTGACGCTGAATAGGTACCTACCACTCAAAATACCTAAATTACACTAATTATAATACGAGTATGTACATTCAACTCTATTCACGCTTATTTACGGGTGTTTAGGAGTTCCTTGACAACAATAAACGTGAAATACCAGCCAGCTACGAGTAGTAATACAATTAGGTGAATTTATTTGGGATTGACATTAAATAAAGGAGATTGGAAGTATACGTCAGATGTAATCGCAAAATAAACTGACGCAAGTAGGTATCTTAATCAAGTATCCATTCCCGGGAGTTAGAACGGTCTGAGCTGTCTGTTATGGGCGATTCTATATAAAACTAGTAGCGGAGGTTGTTCGACCCGTGCAATAACAGTTTCGACAAATTGAGTCCACTGACATTGAAGCCGGACATGAAAGGGTAGCGGGATATTCATTCCATTTAATTAGTTTTAAAGCCCACGTTATTTACGCTCTCTGGTATTACGAACGTGGTTGTTAAAATTTTGAGAGTAAAATGGGTAATAAAGTTAAGATGCAAAAGGTTTTTGGCTTTTTTGCGTACAGTAGGTATAGGTATATTTATTATCATATTTTTATATATTATGTTGGCATAGATGTTGGATGGTGATTAACTTGCATGATTTTTAAATTATGAAATTGATAACAATGTAGCTAACTGCCGTGACATGTTAATGTCACAATTTTAAACATGATGATCTGCGTACATAGATAAATAAGGATAATTATTCTTTATACGCAAGATGCCGCCACAGAAAAAAAAGTTAAAGCATATTATGTTTTAAGCGTTACCTTATGATAATCGAAGCCTCTAATTTTTAAGTTTTCAAATTAAAGGTTTTTAAAGCCTAGTTATATAGGGGAAATAATTGTTAATAACAAAATCGCAACGACCGTCTCAAACGCTGGCAGATTAGCTACCGCAATACCATAACAGTTTAGACGAATTGTGGCTTGTAGCTTGTAGCTACAGCTAAGATTACTTAGCGGCTTTATAAAACAGTTCATGTTCTTGTACAATATGGCGGAAAGCTAACTTTCTGTTTCTTTATTACATTTTTTATTGTTGCGGTCTTGTCTTGTGTGAAATAATAATTTCTTTCCTTTTATCTTTCTTTTTATTTAATCGATATTATAATCCACGTAAAACAGTGATTAAGTGACGATCTCCATTCCTATTTTCTTCTTGAAAGATAGATACTGCCTACGTAGTGTTGTGAAAATTAATAATAATGCCATAATGCTATGCTATATTGAGTGTATGTGAAAGTGAAGCGTTATTTTATTATTATTTATATAATAATACGTGTTACAAGAACGTAGGATTTTGTCAACCACTATTTTATTATATATGTTTTTTAACTAACAATCTACGAGAAGAATAAAATTGCGGTATACGTGGCCGCGGGCAGCTTACGAACTGCAATAACATAACCGTTTGGACAAATTGTGGCTCGCGGCCGGGATTAGCGGCTTTATGGTACAGTCCGTGTACAATGCGGCGCCGGCTTCCTGGTAATTGATATCAATGCTCCACGTACAACGGCGACAAATTAAGCGCTCCTTTATGTTTCTATTTGTTGCTATTGCGCGATTAACAATATAGACGGGAAGAAAGGAAAGGGCTCTCTATTAGCAAGTAATTTGTGTAAGGGCAATGTAATCTTAGAAACACAAAAATGTTGCATATAATAACACTGTAAATATATATTATACTAACTTTGCACCGCGACTTCACCGGCGTATTGTAACGTAATGCCTATAAACTTCCTCATGAATGTAGCTATCATACACAAAAAGAATTTTTTAAATCCGTCTTGTAGGTCCATAGATTAGCGCATTTAAACAAACAAACAAACTCTTCAGCCTTATATATTAGTATAAACTAGACGTGTTTTAGATTATCACTTGCTTTTCTGTTAAGGAAGGCATTATAAAGAAAAGGAACCAAATACGCATGGGCGAGCTACATCACTAAGATTTGGTCTAGATCCTTCTATTGTCAAAGAGGAGACCTGAGGAGGGGACGTTGATGATGACGATAATGAAAAATATTCAACATGTTCCGCAAGGATACTTTTTTTTTATTAAATCGCTATGAATACTATACAAAATGAATAGGCCGCCCTAAGTAAAGTTTAATCCGTTTTTATTACAAAGAAAAGAAGTAATTACTCTACCCTTACCGCTGCTGAGGGTTGGAGCTCGAGGTAAAAATTTCCATAGATTTATCATAACCAAATTAAGTTTATAATTAAAAACAGGAGTTTTGTATAGACGTAATTTGAATATGTAAATAATATTATTCACCGTATTGCTTATTATAACAAAAAACGTAATTTGGCGTCTTCTTAATTTTCTTGAGCGCGGAGTTTGGTGTAGATGCTAATTAAAACAATAAATATACCTAATATGCAAGTAATTATTATTAATAAGCAAGTATGAAATATAAGCCTGTATAAGCCTATCGGTACCTTCTGTTTTAATAGTGGTCTTGGAAGATTTCATTAAGTTTTAAAAGAGTTACAAGTTGTAATTAAAACTTTTCGCCATTTCATAATATTATTATAATGTACTTAATATCCTTACATTTCGTACGAGGCATTATGATACGTATCAATTTCTAAATTGAGTTTTATTCTTGTTTTATCTGAAGAATGTAATAAACGTAATCCTTTATAAAGCTACGAAGCTTGCCTGCGCGTCAATCTAGTCGCATACATTGTAGCTTCATACATTTTCTTACTTATTATTTGTACATCGTACTATTAAAGGCACTTTTCCAATGAAAGCAGAGAAGATGCATAGTTTAAATCTAGTGTTGGTATGATGAAACAAGGTCTAAGATTGTCGTAGACTGAAATAACAGCTTCCTTCTTTAACCCATACAAAGCACAACATATACAAAGAGCTGTATGTGTAAGCAATACGGATCGACTTAATATTGAATAGAGCGACTTATTTAGTTAGTCCTAATTTATCGCTTCATCAAGATGCGAGTGAAATCAATTTAGGGCCCGTTACGCGAAACGGACTCACCTAAGAGTCCCTAAAAGGCTCGAAGGCGTCCCTGTTGCCCGTCTAGTTCGCTTGTGCCCGTTTATAAACGGTTTTATTGCTTTCGGAGCAACCGAACATTATTAAACTTTTCCAATTTCGATTTATCACGTAGCTGTCGGAATTTAATACCGCCCTACCTTCGGAGGCGATCGCCCGCCGCGTGATTACAATACACGTCGTTAATAATACGAGTACCGCGGCTCGAGGAGCTCAGTTGGTTGCCGATTATGACGTGATGGGCCTCAGTTTTAGCTAGCTACGGCGATTTTTAGACCATCTTGAGATACCTGAAGAACTTTAAGCAGCTTAAAAAACACTACAAGCCAAAAAAACCATAGGTACATATTTTATATCTAAAGGTTTAAGATAACTCGATAATTATCTCATTAAGTATCGTTCCTAACGTAAAGAGAAAATTATTACATTACATAATAATTATATTAAATTAATATCATAACTGAAATCAGTGTAGGTATTTACGCTTCTCTATTTTTTCTATCTCTTCAGCCTATTGTAGTCCACTGCTGGACAAAGGCCTCTCTAAGGCGCTGAGACCGGTACCTACGCTAACGACGAATATAAAAATAATATTTTGTGTTTAATGATAACAACACACTGTAGCCGGTTGTAAGTATAAAATTTCGTACAATATGACCTATATAAATGTAAGTCACGTTTTCAATAACCTTCAGTTTTAGCTTCATAATTTTAACCCGGTCTGATATGAGACTTCATTTTGTTCTGAAATTTTCTACCTTATAAAACATATTCTTACAATAAAGTTGTATAGAAGACTGATATTAAACGATTACGTGCCGAGTGATTATTAAGACAGTATAAAATCCTTTTCATAACTTTCAGGCTGTTAAAGTTTTTTTTTTGCAGTAGGTATGTAGGGTGCCTATATGAAGGATATCTAGGATGGTATATATTTCCTATGTATACCTAATAGTATGAGCATACCCAGGTTTTGATCCAGGAAAGGGGGGGGGGAGGGGAGGACGAAACTTGGGGAGGGGGGAAGATGCCCACCCCAGCCCCTTCTCGGTATGCCCATGTCTGTCAGAGTAAGAGTAATAATTACATAATTGTTTCCCAAAAATTTGAATTATTGATCCTTAATTTAAATGCATTAAAAAAAATTAAATTGGACACATCGACGACACAAAGAACGTAGCGTGGTGTGGTAGGGCGCGGCAGCGAGAGCGGCAGCGGAAGCGGCGATGCAATCTGCTCACATTCATAGCGCCAATCAAGCGCCGCCCGCCGCCACCCGCCTGCCTCTCCTACGAACCAGGGCCGGATTTGCATTATCTGAAAACAAAAAATGACCTTTTATTGATATTACTCTAATACTAGTTCTCATTGTCTCAAGTGAGATTTTGTTTATGTTGAACAAAAAGAGCTTAAATCTTTAACCGGTACACCATACATTTATGATTGCATTGTTACCCTTAGGTAAGGTATGCTTAAATTTTTTTAAAATTAATTAAACAGACTGTGTCATATATTTTTGATTATACATGAAAAAAATTATATGTTCTGTTCAACATCAACTGAATTTTGTACTGACACTTTTCGTACCTTTATAGCGAGTGATTTATTTATCCTCCGCCAAGTACATTCCTGTGCGCCGAGCTCACGTACGACCGCTCGTAAGTTCAATGGAGGTGTTGATTAAAAATATTTCCCATGTGCGGGCGGATAAGACCCAATTGGGCTGGCAATCAGCCGCGCGTCCACCGCTAATCATGCGCCACTCGTATTGCACAGCTCTTTGTATATGTTGTGCTTTGTATGGGTTAAAGAAGGAAGCTGTTATTTCAGTCTACGACAATCTTAGACCTTGTTTCATTACTTTAAAGGATCTTTCTTTTTTGATACATTTTATGTTATTTTAATATTATGTAGGTACACATAAAATACTTTTATTTGATTATATTATTGTTAAAAATCTGCAGTATGGGATCGCGTTGATGGAGTATGTCTGGTCGGGACTTTAAAAACAAATCTGATAAGTAAAATAGTTCAAACCTGCAAAACTGTTTAATAATTGTACCTATAGGTACATACTGCTACCAAAACACTTTTTCAAAACGTCTAAAGTACTTTTTAATTGCATTTAAGCAACTCGTATCTTACGAGGAATCATTACTGTTTTAAATGTTCTGTTCGTATTTCAAATAAAAGCAGGAGTAACTTAACGTAAATGGCTGTGGATTATTCCACGAATGCTCTACATGTCCCAAAATCCTCGGCATCTGCAAAGCGCGCCAGCGCATCGCAAAAACGAGCCTCTCCTGTTTTGGATTGCTTTAATTGGTCGTACTAACTAAGACTTTGTAAAGTAAGGGCATGGTCGGGAGACCAGACCAGAGTTATTTTACTATTATATTAATTAGTGCGCAATCACGCAATCATATAGGAACTTTAAATCGGTCATTTTTACATACCTACTCCATATACATAAGTACTTATAGATTAGTATCTACCATTACGCAACGTTTATAATCATCTTTGATATTTTTTTTCTTTTCTTACATTCTCTCTTTTACTATTCAAGTACAAAGAAATAAAAGTACAAAGAAAGTAAGTGTTAATTTTGACATTGCCAAAAGAATCCCAGTAATGTTAAGTTTAAAATGAGCAATAAATATAGGTACCACTATGGTACCACGTCATAATAACAATAACCATTTCTTTTTCAGATAACAATGATTATACTTACAATACGTAGGGCTTACTAAACTTATTTACGGCGGAGAGCAAAATACATTGCCAAACGATACAGTCGTTATTTTCAAGTTTGCCTCTAAGCCTCCACAAGAACACAAACATTTAAGTAAGTATATTCATTAGTTCTTTTTGGTTTCCCGAATAAAATCAAAGTCTCCTTTAAATGGCAAGTGATTATTTCAATCTCGTTAGACTGAGTGGCGCGCAAAAAGCTCGGAATGCACACCGCGCGACGTTCGTGCGCATACGACGGATGCGCGTGCGCAAGTTTTCTAATGAATTTAGAGCACGGAAAAAGTCAGCAATGTCTGTGCCTCTGTCATCTTTTTCATGAGAAATATTTTTATAGCGACAGATACGGTTTCCTGGTAATAGGGCAATAAATTTAATGTGTCGCAATTAATTTATTGTTAAGTCGTCTTTACACACTATCTAAATCAAATCAGTATCAGAAAATCTAAGTTTAGGAAAATATTATTATAATCATTAATAGAACTAGTATCCACTTCGGAAGTGGTTGAAAGATTAAAAGTGAACACGGATAAATGTATCTCTGATTTTAATTTCGTCTTGCGTGAGTCTCCTATGACAGCATTAGTATGTTGACCTGAATGCTTGCTATATGTCGTTTGGCTAGTTGAAAGAGAATCGGACGTGCGAATGTCTTGATTTATCCTTTTGTTGTTCGATCAAACGAAGCTTAGATATATTTTTTTACGCTAAATAATAATGAAGTAAGTTTTGGAATAAAGAAAGAGCTTCATTATGTTATAAATAGAATGAAGTTTTATAGAAGTGGCTGCAAATGAATATTATATAAGTATTTTATTGATTTTTATTTCATTTACATCTTCGTCTTTTGGCTACAATATTTCGTTCAAAACAATAAAATAATTTGCCAGCTGACTTTTGAACTTATGACGTCATAATTTCAATTCGATAAAATGTTTGAAGCGTCTTGACAGTCCAATAAAAGTATCTTATACATTTGATACCCTATTATATTATGCCTGGAAGAGATCGCTTCTTTAGTGAAAATAAGGCCGCTAATGTAATTTTACAAACTTTAATTATTTTGTATCTGTATTATTATGTATTTTGATAAATAAATCAAATTAAAGATAATTTATTGTTCTTGTTCTTGCTCTTCTTAGAAATGTTTCCGATTGTATAAGCGACGTATAAGCAGCCTTGTATTCTCGGCCGTCTGTAATGCAATTGAAGTGAACTCAAGCATGGCGTTCCTCATTTTTTTATCACCATCAAACCAATGGAATACTAACAAATAAAACCGCTTATATATAAACGCGTCATTGCAATTTAGAAAATTCTTTAAAGTTCTGAAATATGTTAGGTTTACCTGCTTTTTATCAATTTTGAATTTTTTTATCTCCTATTGGTTTCCGTTACAAGCTACCCACATTTGAGCCACAAGTATGAAAGCATTTCAATTAACAGCTAATCTGATTATCTAAATCCAATGTGCGTAACGTTAAAGAGAGGATTACGGGCATATCAGAATGTAATTCAATTACATAACAGTAGTGTCGTATAAGCCGTTTCTAATTAATACTCGTGCCAGCTTACTCGTCTTACAGCTATGGATTTCTTTACAAAGTCTAGGAACACAATCAACTTTATAAAATTCATGTACTGTATCAAGAAACTAACTAATTTAACGAAATCTGTATTGCATGTTAAGCTTCATTCATGCTTTAGGCTTACGAGTATTATGAGTCATCAAAACACTGTATTTCTAATTTACCTACTTATATTATTATACATTAGGTTTTGAATAAATTACTGAACAAAGCTCATTCTAAATCCCCTCCACTTTTCTACTAAATGTGGTGTATGGAATGTACAGTAAGTGACCTACAGTAAAGCGATGATTTAAATATTGATTAGGTACTCAACTAAGGTATCATCACGCAGGTATCTTACTTACATAAAAAGGGTTGAAGGCATACTCGTAAGGCACATAATAAAGGCACGTCAATCATTTGTATTTATATTATGGTATAGAACGTATTTTGTAGGTAGATACCCACCTGAATATTCTTTACTAATAACCACAACAATTTAATAAATTGATATTAGTGAGGAAATAATTAAAGCTGCATAATGTAAAAGGCAATTCCCTTCCACATAAGTAGAGCACTTGTTTTTAAAGCGGCAATTAAAGCTTAAATGTCTCCGGATCACTCAATTTATCGAAGTGAAGGTAATTGTAAAATGAGACCAATCGCTACATTAAAACCACATACCCTGAGACGGTATTAACGACTAATAAATTTCGTGGCAGTAAAAAGATATAAGCAGACATTTTAAGAACTCGTTCCTTTTGATTTTTATGATTTTCCGTGTATATCGGAGTGCCATTTTGCGAGTGATTTAATTAGTGATAAAATCTAAAAACTTTCGTGTGATTGGCTGTGTTATACGTGTTCATTTATTACCATGAATACATTTTCGAAGAAGTTTCTGCGCTTTTGAGTAGTAGCGATAAATGTTTTATTATACAATGTCTCCTTTCCACTGTTTTATGATATGGTTGGCATATTAAATTGCATTTTTTTTACAATTTTATAGGTTTTTGATGTCGATGTTTATAAGGATGTTTTTGTTGGTTAAATATTTGCATTTATTGATTTTCAAATCCTTTTCATCTTTTTTCTTATCTCGTCTCCCAGAATATTTAGATGTTAGATGGTCGCGTTTTGGTCACCACTATCTAAATGTACCTACCATTTATTTGTTATCCGTCCATCGATCCATCAGCCTTTGGAGGTCCACTGCTGGACATAGACCTCCCCTAAGTGCACTCCGTCCGGTCCAGTGCGGTTTCGCGCTGTCTTCTTTAGGTCATCAGTCTATCGGGCCGGAGGGTGACCTGTGCTCCTTTTGCCGCGACGCGGTCTCTTTTTGTTTGTTATAGGAGCCAAAAATTAGTTTTACTACAGTAAATTTAACATGACGTTGAGTATTTTGATAAAAATTAAATATTGTAAGAATGTTGTACTATGAGTCAAATCAAAGCCAGTGGCGGCGCCCGGTCAGCGCGCTCTCGGTTTCCTTTATAACGCCCACTCTCTTACGGAAGTGCTTGACGACGACGGATTACTATGGAATGGACTGTTTAAAGTTGTAAAACGTATGGATATACTGGTTATCATCAAAAAATTATGTGCTTGATCGTAAGCGTTCATATCAACAAAATAATCGTATAACACTACACTGTTTTGAGCTTTAAGCAAATCTATGAGTGGGTTCTTCGAAATTATGTACTCGTATGTTAAAATTAGGTTCTAGCTTTTCAAAGATGCGAAGTCTCTCGAGGATCTACATTATTGTTGTTTTACTTTCTCTTCGGTTGTTAAGGAGCATGTATCTACAGAAAACATGCGTTCAAATACATTTTAAATGTAAGATATTTAAATCAAGCAACTGACAATTAATATTTCAATGTAAAACTACGACTCTGTAAAACTACGATTGCTTTTTCTGTAAAGGACTATTAACAATGAGAATTAGGTTTAAAAACAGTTGTAGACTAATCTTAAGTGAAAACTATGTACTTAGCTACAGTTTTATAACTTAAAAATTATTAATTTCAGTTGCTGGCATATCCACGTTACCCGACGCCATACAGCAATACTTTTAATGGATCCTGTGAGTTTTTGCCTTTATTTATACGTTACGATGTGCGCATAATGGATCAGGCGAACACTTAGTAGATTCGCTACACGTTAGTACTTACCTCGGACATTAGTTAGGGTACCAGCTGAATAGGTTGTTTTTATCGTGAAAATTAAACCCAAGCGTGAGATTATTGCTAGTTTGCCAAAGTAATATAAATAATAAATTAAGAAGAAGAAGTAACGAAGAAGAATTTTATTTCGTACACTAGAATTAATAATAAACTCATCTTAATAGTATCTCTTCTAGTACTGAAAAGACAGTAATAATATATATTTTCATATAAAAAACACAGGAAGAATATAACACAATATGAGTAGGTACATAATAATAAATTTTGAAAAACAATTTAAGTTGTACAATGAAATACCTCATACAATGTATGTTCCATTGTGTTAGTATGAGTATTAATCGAATAAGTCGGTCAGCATTTAAGGTATGCTGACACAAAGCATATTCTTAGTAAAATAGCTGTTATTTGCCCAAGAACTGTTAAGAGCTATTATTTGCTTTGCGGTACTTTGAAATGTCAATTAGGCTAGCAGTGTAGTGCGCGAGTAGTAAATTTTTTTTTATATAGTTATGAATTTATTTTTCTCTGAGGCCTGCCAATATTTTCTCGCCACCAAGAATTTAATGCTTGAGAATGCCACAAGGCATTAAGTCCGCCAATTGTATAAATACAAAAGAGGCTAAATAAATAAATATCAGACGTTCGTATTGTATTAGGAAAAAGTATACAAAATATTATTACCTAAGTGGTCCTTTACTATACGGATGCAATTGAAATACCTTGGCTACTAGCACAATATACCGTTTACAATTATGTATCAATCGATAAAAACTGTTTGTAAAGTGTTTAACACATTAGTGCTGGTGTAGTGGGTTCAGTATGCGTTATTGTGTTGATACTGCGGAGTCGGATAGGTCGCCCGAGTGAGTTAATTAACTGGGAGCGTGTAAGGCGACGCTCACGGCCGCTCTAATTGCGCGATTATTCCTCCGCGACGCCTAACTGCTGGATGAAATTTAATTAAAGTTTGATGTTCAAATAGATTTAATTAAAGTAATGTTGTAGCGACGCCGACGCCGAGCGAGGCTCAATCCGCGTGAGTGCTGCGCAACTTTTCTAATTCATTACTTCTGAAAGCGTTCCCGTGATGCCGAGCACTCTTAATAATTTGTATTGTGTAGTTATAGTCGTTTTACTCAGATCCTGCTCAAACTCGCAGCGTCGCTTCGACAACTGTCTGATATGACCAACTAACTGCAAATGAAAAACTCATTATTTATTACACTTTTTCTATCTTTGATCTATCTATATGGTTATTAATCGAATTACAATTTCAACTTTCAAGTATATATGCGTGTAACATTATCGACCAAATTATTCATACATCACTAGTAAATTACATTATATTTCTCCATTAGCGAGACAGTTGCGCCGTTGGAAATTATATCGAAATGTTCTCTCGAATACAAATGCACCGTTAAAAGCCGCATTAAGATAAAAGCAATGTGCCATAATTCTTATTAATTATTAATAGGATTGTCAATTAAGAAGGTATAAGGTCGGGAAGACCTTTTGAAAATAGGAAATATTTATCTATCCAAAAATAACAATCGTAGCACCGATCCGGGGCAGCAGTAAGCGACGAACGATGTTCGCGTCAATTACGGCTAATGGAAAACTTAAATTATGATAAAAGCCGAGCGGGCGGCGGATGCTGCGACTGGGATCGGTTCTGGACCGCTAATGACGGGCTCGCTGTCTCGCCTGTATGCCGCGCTCCTTGCACTTTACCTCTCTTACAAGTACATTATGCATGTACACAATGCATTATGGCCGGTCAATTATGCATTCTTGTTAATAATGTTTGGCAACGCTGAGAAAGCATTAATTTCTCACATTCATTAATTGATTTGTATATTTATCTTTATGTTTAACAGAATCGAAAGGAAATACTAGAATGCATAATGAAAATGTTTAGAATATATTATGAAGAGAATACTTGTCAAAAATGTTTATATTTAAGAAGAACTTCAAATTAAATAAACATAACAATCTTATTTTTGTTTAACTAAAATATAAAACAAAACTTAAGCGAATCAATAAAAACACAATCTGCATGGCTGACGACAAAGCTAAGTCCATAAATGAGGTTGACCACTTAAGCGCTATAGTTTGTATGTTTGTCAGTATTTTATAATTAAGAAAAAATCTCGTGAAGACTGCAGAGTCGATCTGTTCGGCCGGCCTACAAAAGCTCTCCGTCGGGCAGCTTTCAGCCGATTAGCGTGGAAGCCTAATTTGATTGCCGCTGGTCTTCAATTACACGGAACACCGCAGTTTTTTATTTACTGGTGAACTGTCGCGTCGTATCTTCACTTCAGCGCTCTTCTCCTTGTACAACAAACGTATTTAATGGTTTATTATGTAGGTACTAGACATCTGACTTGTTTATTTCCATCGCTGTAATGTTTTTTAAGGCTTTTATGAAAAAAATCTTATTATAGGTGTTGAAATTGTTCATATGAAAAGATTTTGGTGTACGAGTATTAGGTACATTTTAATTACAATGATAATGGTTCCTTTTCAAAAAGCTTTAAGTAAGAAGATAGGAGGAAGTAGGTACTAGGGATTTTCAAAATATCAACAGCTCCCAGAACTGTAGACACGAAGCCATGAAGTCTTTAGATAAATTTTATATACAGATTCCCCTTACATGAATCCATCTATGTTATCTTGAACTCAAATAAAGTGAAACCACTAATGTTTTATGCGTAAATGGACCGCGAATTTTGAGAAGGCTAGGAATACATTTTTTAACACAAAAGATTTTGTTTGTGTGAGTGCGTACAAAAAATATATATAGTAGATACCATAGCGCTGTCTGCCAGTCAATTTCCTTGATGAATTCACAATTACGGAAATTGGAAGTGCCTGCGGCGGGCGCTGGCCTTTCCCAAGCCCTCACTCAATCAGTTCGCCACACGCTAAATAATCACATAAATGATAAAATACTATTGTAATAATAAAATTGAATGCTTGTTAAAGTCGTTTTCTGTTTCACGATCTTTTTAATAGGTTAGGTTAGTTTGAATATATTATTATATTCCGTAAATAGTAATAGGTAATCCGGCTATCGTAATGGGTCATATTCAGATCCACCTGATGCATCGTAAAAAGACTAACAAATTTTAATTAAGCATGAATAATGGTTCGCTGAATCGTAGTCAATTAGCTTCATGCGACTATGTTTCCATTTCAAAAGTAACTAATGAGACACATGTGCATGCGCTTGTAGCTCTGTTTATTCACCATTAATTCAAAATAGCGCCGCAGTAAAAAGACATGTCCGTTCATAATATATAAAACCACTTCGCTCTATTGAATGTCAGTGTATGCGATTGTCGTAAATGTTACAGTCAATCGGGAGTTGCGAGTACAAAGTCTAATTTGGTTCTAGTATCCTTATTGAAATCTTTACTGGCCTCTTTGTTCCATTCTCAATTTGGAAGTCCTTGCAAGTTTACGCATCTCTTTCACGAGTAAATTGCTCTGCTCCGTCGGAGGAGTCATAAAGAAAATTGCTATACAGTTGATAAATAATTTATCTGAAAGCCCGCTCCAGTCACCGCAACCTGCCCGGGTAGCAGTGCGTCT
>DWAV01000639.1:0-17790 GCA_018231305.1 Noctuana lactifera
ATGTTAGCCGATTCTCAGGCCTACCAAATATGCACACAAAATTTCATGAGAATCGGTCAAGCCGTTTCGGAGGAGTAAGGTGACTAACATTGTGACATGGAAATTTTATATATTAGATATAGCACTTACCTATATCATTTCCATACGACGTTTCAAACATTGCAATTCAACACCATTTCAAATAACAGTTTGCTCATTATAACATTCCCTCTACAAATAACGTGATGCGGTCTATTGCTTGTCACTCACTTGTTTCTATAATAACAAAGTTCATGCATGCATGCATGCACGCGAATTTTACAAGCCACGCCCGTTTGTTGGAAATATTTCTGATAGTTTGAGGGGTTTCCCTCATGTTAACGTAATTCTTTCTGTATATAATTATGAACATGTTAGTGCGTTGCATGCGTAATAGTAAAAGTACTTTAAGTGCTAAGACAACCAAGTTAGTAAAATAGTACACTGTATTGGTATTATAAAACTATTTTACTTGTTCATCAATGATTGCAACACCAAAACCGTGTTCAAAATCATTCAAGGAAACATCAATATTCATGGTATGGAAAAAATTGTGTCATTTTAACATCATCGACTATCGCTTGGCCATCGATTTATCTAATAACAATATAATAGATATATAATTGTTTGTCAACAAACAATTTTTCAAAATAATAAAACAATTATGTGATGAGTTTTTTTTCCCGCTCGCTTCTCTCTCTCTAACTTTCAATTAATATCGATCACGATCGAGTAAAATTTACCATAAATTGTTTGACATCATTTTACTACCTAGCAATGATCTCTACCTACACTTGTGGGAAGCATAATCCATAAGGCTGTATCAGCCCAAATTACAGGCTAGCCTAATTCGTTAGTCTTAGCTACGATACGTAGAAGCTTAGCTAGTAACATCTGTTAGATGTTTTCAAACCGTTCATAAAGTTTTGATAAGGTTTGAGTGTCATCTTATGATAACAAGCGGGACTGATGCCCATAAATTATCGTAGTCTTACTTTTCGAATAACTTGAAACACGGAAACTCAGAAACGCAGTGATTTAATGTCATTAGCGGTCACACATCAAACTCCATGGTCAAGTAAATACCCAACGTCGCTTATCTATGTTTCCATACAGGAGTCTGCTATTAAAATCGTGTTGTAAGTTTTGTAATCATCTGTCACCGTTTTGGTAATGTACTAATTTAAATTTGTCGATGGTTTTCCGTCATGTTAGAATCGGTAATGTTGTAAACAAATGACAAACGAATGGTTAATAACCTTTACAAATAGCGTTAACTAAATACCTATTTGTGTGAAAATTGTTTAAAGTTAGGAATAGTTTTTTGACAATTTATTGTGTATGGATCATTGAAGATTGATAAAAAAATAGCACGCTCTGGCTCGAGACATAGGTATGTAAGCATTTAGTGTAATTTTAGCTTTAGCTTTATGGCATTTAACACCTACCATTTAAATATTTGAATTAAATTTTGAACAAAGAATAAATTAGAAACAAAATTTTAGTTTTATGGAACATTATTATTGTATTTATTAACATTGCTTGTTTTATGATTTCGCATAAATTCTAAAATCGACAAAATGAGTGTAGTCCCCAATAGTTTCACAGTTCGAATTTAATGACATGTTTCGTGTGAATGCACACGGAATGGTACCAACTGTCACTGGCCGCGATCACGTTCTGAAATACCCTTGTTTTAAAACTTTCCATAGCACTTTGGAATATCGCTTCTATGTAGACGCCATAGGGTCCGAATGCGTTTCTGTAATTGTTTTTTCGTAAAACAAAAAGTCTTAGGTGAAAAGTTAGTGATTTATATTTACTCATTGAATTTTGCAACTTACCTACAGTTTTTATACCACAGTTTGCTTATAAAAACCAACATAAAATTGAAAAAAAATTTGGCTTTGTCTAAATCAAATGGTCTATAGATTATAATGCATACGACACACTAATTTCATGATTTTTAAAATTTCATCTTCAATTGGATAAGTCAATTGTCGGAGCCTAGATGGACCCTCTAAATTACATCAGATTATGAGAAAAAATGTGCCAGGTCATGGAGAGTTCGAGTAACTACGAGTAGATTCGCCAGAGGTAAAAATACTGATTTTGCGGCGTGTCACGCAAAAAACGTATAGACCTTATTAGTTCTGTGGACTCGCAACTTTTTTTTTCGTTTTCACGCTGTGTCTGTGGTTTGTATAAGGCATGATGCCTACTATTATTATAAGAGTATAATATATAGACAGAGAGATATAATAAGAGTTTCTCAAACTTTTTTCCTCTTTTAAAATTTTGCAGGTTTCATTGGACGATGTGAATTTGCTTGGTTAATAAATTGTCGATTTAGTTACCGAAATAATCGTTCTAAAGTAGTGATGTAGTTTGTATAGGTTGTTAGAAATATGTTTTTTGCTTTAGGAATTGTATATAAGCTCACTTACAACTTATATCCCTAGACTATTTGAGAACCACTGCCATATGATTGATGTACCTACACTGGTCAATATTTTTGAATTAGTTAAAAAAAAATTCTGTTAATCGAACAACGTGGAACGGAAAAATTTGTTGGGTGTTTATTATTATCTACTGTTTTTTTCCTACGTAATAAAAGTATTTCTCATTGATTTATTTGCTTGGAAATATTTATGTTGTTGATAAAAGTACAGCTAGAAATAAACGCTTTGAAAATAATCCTATGGGAAAATGAGGATGGATCAGTGACAGCCAGCCTAGTAATTGAATTTTAGCCTTTTGTTTAGATGTACTCGTATACTGGTTCATACTATAGTACTGGTTCGAACCCATTTAATTTTTAAATTAAGTGCTTAGGGACTGTTTAAACATCAGGGTTATTATAGCGTAGGGATTATAAGTCAGTTACATAACACTTGCTCTTTACTGAGCTAAAACATCGGCCGAGTGGTTCAAAATTCCTAAATTTGTCACGTTTTTACGTCAAAAGCGATTACTTGAAAAAGGTTAAAAAGCCACTGAAACCTAACCTAACAATTATGGTAGTAGTAGGTATATAATTCATACCATCGAATCAGAGCATCTAATTTCCGCTGTTACTGGACACACATGACGACGTCATTCAATGGTTACGGCGCGTGCCACTACATCCCACGATGCAATGAAACATTTTGCCGAACCATTTACAAAAAGTATCAGTGTTGTTATGCTTGAGAGACTTAGGGTTCCTTCTCAAAATTATATATGACAAAAACGGCTCACGTTTTACGAGTTTTTTTTTGGGAATGTCCAACTAGTTTCCAACCATACTAAGGTTCTTTATAAAACTGCGGCCGGTCACAGTGGCTTTAGGAAAATCGTAAATGATTATTTATAAATGGATTGCCGTGACCAGCCATTCAAGTAACCAATTCGCTCGTTAGCTACTCTTTAAAGATAAATATAAAACTGGTAATTTTTGTATTAATTTTGTTACGGAACCCGTAGCTATGTTTTGTTGTCTCAATATTTCATTTTGTTGTTCGTAAGTCCCCCAAAGGATAAATCAGTGTCATTGATTGGCAGTTAGTAACGCCCCGGATAATATGTTACCCCTGTAATTTCGGATCACGATTTTTCTGGGGCTCGTTTACGGTAGATTATGGTAATGTATGTGTGATTTCTATCTATTACCGGTTGTTTGTATCGCGTTCAATTGATCGAGGATCAAAGATAATCCTTTTTAAGTTATCCTTCATTTATCCTTCTTAATACTTTTAGAATACAAGTCGTTAATGTTTTGTATTAAAATTACTTTATAAAACCTTGGACTTGGTTCTATAACTAGTGTTTCTTAAAAGATTCTTCAAATTTAATACACTTTGTATATGACATGTATGGACTTACCACGCGAATACGGATATTAGGTACGTACAAACAATTTTAAATCAATTTAATATTAAAGAGGCGCTTTAACAGATACTTTGCTTACTTTTTATGTGACAAACGATAAATCGGGCTTACATTGTATTTGACTACGTAGTACATACCCATATCTACCTGTATCTGTAGAACTTCAATCTCAGAATACTACTAATAGAAGTATTCTTCTACTCTACCTCAGAATACTACTAATAGTAGATAGGTATTATTCTTCAAATGGAGAAAAAAAACTTATCTAATTTTTATGTGTTACGGACGGTTGTGTGTAGGTTAGTATTGTATTACGAACGACACTGCAAAACTAGGCTTGCCTTATTGTCTCAAACAGAGAAAAGACATGTTGATAATTAACTTACGTGACCTACACCTACATATTATATACACTTTCTTTTTTAGCACAAAATAAATGAGAAACGAAAGTTTAAATATAGAACATTCTCTTATTAAATTTAATATTTAAGTCGTAAAACATCTTCGCAGTAAATCGTATTATCTGAACATGAAACTGTCATCGCTGACTAAACGCTACCCGTTGGTACTATATTAAACCATAGAACAGAGAATGAGTAGAATTATCACGTACAACTTACGAGATACGAAAACCACGATTTTTTGTTTTCTCTGTTTTATTCATCCACTTGGATTTCAGAATTTGGCTTACAGAGAATTTAAAAATGGGTAAATTACAAAATTTAAGTAACTATATGTAGGTAAATAATAGGTAATAAAAAATTGCGATAAAATATTTTCGCATATTTAACATACAAATAGTATCTAGAATATTTTTTAGAAATAAGCATAGAGTTAATTATTAGAGTTAATTAATATCTTATTTTGAAGTAACTAAACAATTTCCCAATATTTCCCACATTTTATTGTGTCTTTCTATTTGTTATAAGGTCTTTGTATCAAACCATAAAAGAACAATTATTTCAAATCTTCACAGAGGCAAGGCATAAAAATGTCAGCGACGAAGTGAATATTAGTAACATATGGCTGCATTTCAGTTTGGGGAGACAAAAACAGTCTGGGATTCATATCTTATTATTGTCAAAACATTGAAACTGAATTTGTAGTGTGAGTTTAACGAGTTTACGAGCGTGATATCTGTGATAAGTCTTTGATAAGTTTGTTGATAAGTAACCATGACTACCATGAAATAGTTTTACAATGGCAACTTTATAATCTGGCATCTTCAAAGGATGTCATAAAGACTGGATATAAAGATATTATTTGCATGTGTTGCCAATATCTACTTTATAAATATATGCCTCATAAGATTATAAGGAGTCCTCACTTAAAATGGAATAAATAATTGTAAAGGTTCTATTTTCGCATTTTCAATGTTTTCGTTTGCCAAAAATTCAACTGTTCAAGTTCATAAATTTTCATTAACTTTATATCACAGTAAGTACTTATTATATTTGGCGGTCAAAGTCTATAAATAACATGCTACATAAGATGTTTTAATAATGTAATATTATAAAAAGGAAAAAAATTACAACTTGATAATAAAATATAATGTGTATAAGTATAATATCATACATATATTATTAGTAATGATTTCCAACGTTCACACACGGACGTTGCAATAATAAAACTAATAGTTTATCTCAATCTAAGGCAAGATCTTCTCCAGGTACAGCTTTGTAAAACTGGTTGATGGTTTCTATAACTTTCTTCATCACGGCTTCAATCATTGGATTTCCAATTTCCAAAATTATTTCGTTGGGGCTACTGTCTATCAACTCATTAGCTGCTCGGGCTGTAAGAAGAACAAAACAATTTACCTGTACATTTTACAATGTACATTACACACATACATACATACATACACACATACATACATACATACACACATACATACATACATTTTATAATATACAATGTCTAAAGTGTATATAACAATGTCGAAACGACTTTATGCGCTTTTTTAATGGAATACGAGGGGACCAGGTTCAAATCCAAGCACGGTAGAGGCACGCACGATAACAAAAGAATTTTCTTCTGTAAATTTTGAAAAAAAATACGTGCAGTATTTATATACAAGCATAATTATTAATAATTATGAAAAGCTCACTCACCCAAAACTTCGTTTCCATCAAAAAGATTCTCAAAAACGAGAGTTGATTTCTCTTTTAATTCAAACGTGTGCTTCCAGTCTTTGATATGCCAGTGGGTCTTTCCATCAGACTTTTTTATGGTATCCATATTAGAGTCTACAGCAAATACAGCTTTTCCTGTACGTAACAAAACATTGTCGTTATCATTGTAAGGTTTAAGCAATAGATATAATTTTTTTGATATTCAAATGTTGACACACTCGCGCTCGTAGCGCGGAGGAGGAACATAGGAGAAATCGCACATAATCTTTGTGATTGTATTCCTAAATTATAATGATTTTATTTATAAGGTTAATAGTTAAAGTGTTTTTTAATGACCTTTTGGCAGGGCAAAAGTTTAAATTTTATTAATGTAAATTTCTGTTCTCGGTCTGGGTGTTTGTGTAATTGCTTTTGTGAGTTTAGGGCACCCACTAACTGGCAATCCTAGTGTAGAGTATAAAGCGTTATTTTTTTCTTGGAAAAAGCAGGTTCTTGGATTTGATTTTTTTTTGAAATAAGGAGTGCTAATAATAATTAATTATTTTCTGTAAATTATCATACACTAATTATTTATGGAGGAATTTAAATATTGTATTGTCTAAATTGATTAAGCTTTAAATTAGATATAAAAATATATATCACCTTAGCTTAAGATGCTTAGGATATTGTTTACTTAAAACTTACTTAATATAACTTTAGCTTTTCCATGCCCTTCAATAGGCAGTATTAATATTTTTCCCGACATATCATACTGTGCATTTATTTCAAGCGAACATTCAACTTTCATAAAAATCTTAGATTTAACATTATCTCTCCTGAAAACAAAAATTCATTATAATTTATTCTATATTCCTTATCTGCCTTATTATTAAAAGCGCTAGCCTCTGGGGCAGAATAACTTAAGTTACGCCTCACCGTACCGTAGGTTCACATCAGGATTAGATAAATTCGATATTAATTCGAATTTACAGGTATCTTATTTATTTTAAAATGGTATTCTTGTCTCGGAATCTTATGACAACTTGTTAAATAATCGTATGTGCATTGATTAAGAGGAATTATGACATTGGACATAATTAATGTAGTAGGTATAAATCCTCTCAACTAATTAAAATGTTAGATTTTATTAGATGGCGTCCGAACTCGTGCTCTGATGGACAACATTTGCCCACTCTTTTTTGCTGTATAACGTACCTATATTAAGGTATGACGACATACATATGTTACGTATAAGTATCTAATTTTTAGTTGACCTCTCAAACGTTGCTATGTCATATTTAGATTTACAAATATAAATATCTAAAGAGTATTTATTTAGTTAATGTCAACAACTATTTACAGCAATTATTACATAAATCAAACTATATACAAAAAATATACTTAATTCCTAATTTAAAATTTACTGTTGATGATAAAAAAGTGAAAAATTTAGATCGAAATAATATAGTATGTTAGTCGTATGTCATCTTGATATAAATCGACGTTTTTCGATTTTTGTCTGTCTTACTTACCTGACTTTCTTCACCACACAGTCTTTGAGTCCAGTACCCTTTATATCAGTCATAATCAGCTTTAAATTTGGCGAACTGGCGTCTACCCTGTCTATTGTCAAAGGGTCCAGAGAATCTACTCCCAGACGTGCCATCCCGACTGCAAGTATTGGTATTACCCTGTCAGCGTTTTCTTTTATACATTTCGAGTCCTCTGCTCTGCATTTATGAATAAATGGCACTGCGAAAAAATTGTCTTCGTTATTTTAATTTTTATTTAAAAATGGTTATTTTGATTTTGTTGTGACTTGTGACTTATTAATTATTATTTACGAGTATTTTAATAACTAATTGTAATGATTACAATTATGTACTAAGTAGGCATAGTTAAATTTTTTTGATTTAATATGTACTAGATACCTATTCATCACGGAATATATTTTCTAAATAAAAATAATAATAATTGGGAATAAATATAAATCATCTACTAAACTTTATCTAAGTAATTTTTTTTGTCTAATTTCGCTTTAAAGAATGAATTGAGAGATATAATGTTTGATGTCACGTTTTATATTAACTCGTTGTTTTAAAAAATACACTCGTTTCATTAACGAAATTGTATAAATTTAAGGAACATATATCTGTGAAAATTACTTTGTAGCTATAATATACAGGGTGTAATCGTTAACAGTCGTGCACAAGCGATTATTCTGTAACTGTTACAGATATCAAAAAACTTTAAACTGATATCGAAAGTACTTTACCTAATGAATAAAATGACAATAGAGAGTTAGAAAGAAAATTAATAATTTACAAATACTAAAAATTAAGTTAATATAATGAAATACTACGAGTACCTACCTTCGCTTCCATCTGCTACGATTAAAATCACAGCTAGCAAACAAGACACAATTAAATATTTCTGATCCATTTTGTAAGTGTCGAAACTATCCGCAAGGATGACTCAAAATAACACTTCTCTGCGTTATAGTCGTGTTTATAAGTTATTTATACTTCAATATATGCATAAAAACATACATATGTAGGTATAATAATATTGTAACTATGCATAAACATGTTTAGTTAAGGATTCGAGCACACTGTAGATTTTAATCTCGGAATGTTTCGCACATTTAATTCAGTTTTTTTCCCCATTACGTTCGAGTGGCACTTGTATATTCATAAATAAATAAAGTAAATAAAATCATTTTAATTAATCATAAGGTATTTTATACACGGAATAAAGTGCCCTTATGACTAAGGTGAACCGGGAGAAAAAGGCCGGCGGAAAAAGTCTTTGTGCCCTGAACCTAAAATTTTACATTCGATAAATTATATGACTACCTCAAGTAACTGCTGACATAAAGAACAGCAATTTGCTCCTTTAAACGTAGTCATGAATTAATACCTAAGTTCATGAACCGTCAAAATGATCATGATAGCATGCCGCTACCTTACAAATACCATTAAGCCATTGAAATAAAGACGATGATTTAAATAAATTATTATATTGTGGTCAGTGTGCTGTGGTCAGTTTTGAAATATATAGTTCCTTAATCTGCTTATTTTTAGTTAAATGATATACGTTTATTGATTTCAGTTATATAGAATATTATATAATAAATACATTATATATTATATTACTTATATAATGTCTTAGGCAAACAGATCACGCGATTTTATGTCGTATGTCTAACGCCATTGTGTATAAATTTCGAGTAGTTTAATGAAACTGGATTTAATTATAAACTAACTATAAACGACGAAACAAAAAGTTATGATTCAAGTATTTTATTTGAATGTTTTTAGATTTTTATCGAACTAATTACGAAGGTCTTGTGTTTTGGCGGTCAATAAAAAACGAACTAAGTCAAAGTTAAGAATAGTAGTTTAGTACTTAGTACATTATTGGTGCCGATTTAGTTTTATTGGTTGCAAACATTTAAAATAAAAAAAATCATTTGAAGGAATTGTTAAAAATTATCTACTATTGACACGGACAGTCCCACGGGTCACTCCCCACAACCGGGGAACGCCTAGAGCATACTCCACCACGCTGCTCCAATACGGATTAGTGGAGATACGGGTTAGTGGCCAACCCGGTCGGATGTTGCCAAACCGCCCTAAGGGCCTCTGACCAGCCTTAACAACTGTTATCTTTCGTTAACAACCGGGACCGACAGCTTAATGTGTCCGCCTCAGCACGGAAGCGTTTTTTTTATCGTTTATGAGTAGCAAACGACAATGCAGGTCACCTGAACGTAAATAGACACTGCAACCCATGGACGTCCAGTCCACGGCCAACCTAAAATAGGAGGGAAGTCCTATCTAAGATCATACGTGGAGGGATTGATGCTACTCACGAGGACTAAGATGGTTGCCTCAAATACCTATAGTGTGTCCGGCAGGAGCTCTCCCCAACCGAAACGCAAGTATTCGCTACAAGACTTGCTTCACGGTGGGCTATGAGGGTAGCGGTGGTACCTCCCCGGGCGAACTCTTTAAGCGCGACTACCTCAAAATACAATAATTTCTTTTAGAATAAAGAAGAGCCTTTTGAAATAAATAAAAACAAACACACTACAGTTCTCAATCTCGTCTCGTCGTATGACGCAATTGAGTTTAAACTACATTTATCACGTCAGCGCTAAACTGTTTAGCAAACAACTACCAGTGTGCGGTTCAAGTGTTTGACGTTAGAATTAAGAGTAGGTAAGCAATTGTATGTTTAGATTGGTATAGGGAAAATTACTAAGGCTGTATAGGTGCATAATCCTACAACATACGAGTATATAACATCGTAACTATTTCCACAGATCAAAGGTCTAATTCCACTGCAATCGTCTCGTAAATGAATTGTCATTGACATGACATATTTTTAGATTTTGGCGCTCGATATTTTAGAAACAAATGCCATCGAAAATTTGAGAAAAATTCCTCTGGGAAATTTAGCACAGATTAGAAAATAGTTACTACGTAAAATTAAAGACGATCGGGTTAAGGGTTAGTCATGTAGCAGAATTTTTAAAAAAAATTACAGATTTTTATCATTATAATTATTTTATCAGCGATCATAATACGTATATTTTCGAATTCCAATGTGCTCGATAGTCGTGTGGGGCACGAAATCTGTGAATTATTTTTGTGGCTCCATAACTCCTCTCCATCTCTCTCTCTTCTTTCATAACTCCGTCAATTTTAAAACCAATTTTATTTTTTATTTTGCAGGGTATGCTTGACTTGACAGTGGGGTTCGGAAATACCTCACGGGAAAACCAAATAGGATAAAAAAATAAGACACATGTAAAACAGAACATTTTTAACAAAAATAACCCATATCTAAAGAAATTACAGCAATTTGTTATTAAAACATTAACAGATCATAAAAATTTACCAAATCTAAAGAAATCAATAATCCAAAGAAATTTCTTTGGCTGGAATATTGTGGAAGAACGTTTTGATGTTTTCAATCACTTCGTCGACTGAAGCTTTCATTACCGGCGATCCTACTTCGTAAATAATATCATTTCCGCTGTTTGAGATAACCTCAGTTGCCGCTTGTGCTGTAAGAGAAATCAAATCATCATATTTATTACTGCTACTTTATCACAAATTACAATAAGCATGATGACACTAGGTTCAAATCCCTAAAATTATGTATGTATTTTATGAAACATTATTAGTGGATTACATAAAGGTATTTATTTCCCGTTTAACAGGAATTTTGACAAAATAAAATTGTAAAATAAAGTAATTCACCATGATAGATGCATGTGACTATTTTACCAATTTTAATGTATGTTTAAGGCCCGTATCATTTATACGAGCATCGATTTTTATTTTAGTTTATAACTTGTAAAGTACTCAACCGATTTTCATGAAATTTCCACTGTTTTCTAAGTTAATGTAAGCCAATAAAGAAGTACACAATTTGATTACCACAAGGTCACAATTTGTGACTTATTAACGTTACTAGACTAACGAAAACTATGACAAAGGAATTGACATTGGAATATATTACCTAAAACTTCGTTTCCATTAAATAGGTTTTCGAAAACTACATCAGATTTGTCTTTCAACGAGTAGGTATGTGTCCATCCTGTAATATCCCAGTATTTATCCCCATTTTTCTCTATTTCACCCATATCTACATCTGCACTTATTTCAGCTTTTCCTGGAAAGAAAATAATAACCTTGTTACAATTCACAATAATAAAGTAAATTAAACTTTAATTACTTTCGAGTTATTTTTTATGATCAAATTTTTTTTATAGTTAAATTCTCAAAAAGTGCTTTTATTTAATACTAGCTGTGCCCCCCGGTTTCACCCGCGTTAAGAATTGCAACGTAAGGCTTGATAGCCTATAGCCTTCCTCGATAAATGGTCTATCTTACACTAAAAGAATTTTTCAAATCGTGTATCGTATTGGAGTCCTGATATTAGCGCGTTCAAACAAACAAACTCTTCAGCTTTATATTATTAGTATAGATATGATAAAAGACCTCTAGAATTTATAAAGTCACTATTATTTCTTATTTTAGGATAAAATATAGTTACAAACTTACTAAGCGTTACATGCAGTGGACCCTTTCCTTCAATCGGTAGTATCAAAAGCCTTCCTTTCATTTCGTACTGACCCTCTAATTGACAAGAACATAGAAGTTTGAGGTATAATTTCTTTTTGGCTGCGTCTCGTCTGAAATAGGAATTAGTAATTACAAGGGCTTAAATTGGTGATTATAAGAATTTAAGGGGAAACGCGTTTGCTGCCTGGATAATGACATAATTAAGGCATCACATATGAGTATGATTTTGTACTATAGTACACCAGCCTGGCTACGTGTGGGTTGGTGAATATGACATGCCTTCTGAGAGCTTTATGGAGAGCTCTCAGGGCTGCAGGTTTTGTCACGAATCACAATGTTTATATAGCAACGTTCAATTGTTTTAAAAAACACAATTCAACTGTTTTCTAAGTTAGAAAAGTTGCAGAAATTTAAATGGTAAATTTGGATTTCTGTTCTCGGTCTGGGTGTTTGTGTATTTGTCTCTCTGTATTATGTCCATGGCATCCACGACACGGGGAACACTTAGGATTCCCTAAACTTACTAAACTTACTTTACTTTTTTCGCAACGCAATCCTTCATGCCAGTGATAGTAATATCAGTTAAAATTAGTTTCAAGTTAGGGGAACTTGCGTCGACCCTTTTAAACGAGACGGGATCCAGGCTCTTCACACCATACTCAGGAAGACCAGATGCGAATTTGGAAGTGAATGCAATGGCCGACGCCTTATAACACTTCGTGTCTTCTGATTTACATTTTGTCAATAGTTCTGAAATAGTAAATTAAGTCATTAATTACTCGTTTTTTTTGTTAAAATATGTATTATGTATCTAATAGTTGGTAAAAATAGTTCATAATTATAGTACCGTATAAATAAAATAAATGCGGATGTATGTATAATGCAATGTTAAATTAAATAACATTATTATTTTCAGCAAAAATTAATACCGATTTTAAATTATATAAGTAAGATAGTAAAAGTAAGTAAGAAGCTAAAATATAATAAAAATTGGCCATGTGCGAGTGTACCTAACTGGTTTTTTCATGAGGAGTCGTTTGAAGTTCGTTTTTGACAACAACCACACATAAAACAACAACGAACGTATTGCGATTGTAATGAAAAAGGCGTTGCAAAACTTCGGCGACATGTTTTAATTTTTAAACTTTTTTTGAAATTTGAATTTCATTTCTTGTTCTGTGTGTTATCTTGTTTCTGTGTGTTCATTGCACACGCAAGACAGGGAATCCAAATGTGACGCGGTATTTCACGTTAGTTATGTGACGAAGACATTTTCGTACTTTTCTGTAACTTTTAATTAACTATGATTTATAATAACACAGCGCACACAACTATTGTTCTGGGCAATTATATTTATTAACAATAAATGTCCTTCGGAAATCTAACTGTTATACAAAGAACTAATAGGTACAATTATTCTGTGAATAGGTATAGGTATAGTAATTATTCTTATAATTTCTTAATCTCAGTTAAGTATAGGTTTGTTTTTATTCTATTGCGTGATGCAGTTCAGTTTTTTTTTATATTTTGATACCATTATGAGAGATATTAAGAAATATATTTTTTTCTCTTTGGGATGTTGGTATAGGTAATTATATTATATTATTATATTATGTTATTATATTATTTTATTATATTATATTATTATGTTATATTATTATATTATATTATTATGTTATATTATATTATCTATGTCATTAAATTAAAATAAAATTCATATGTACTAATATTTTGTTAAAAAGTATTTGTAAGTATTTCGCGGCAGAATACATTACCTGCATAGAAAATTATATTATTATATCAAATTGTTATAATATATTTAAATTAATTATGTTTTTATGATTGTAATTTACGCTTTAGTTATTTAAGTCCAGTCCCGATCGTTTTAAAAAAAAATTATAGTGCTTATAATTTACACATACCTACACATACACACACACACACACACGCTCACACACCATAATTTACTTTAATTTTCTATGTTAAGTACCTAGAAGTAAGACTATGGAAGGGCGGTGTCTTCTATTATTATGCGCTTAAAAGAAGACACTGGCTATTATAATTATTTAATTATCCCAGTTCAAAGAAATAAAGTCTAAAGCTATACTGTATAGTTAATAATTTGTGATTTATAGATTTATAGGCTTAATTTTAAAGGAGTGCCGAAAGTTTTTTTTTCCGCCGGATTTTTTCGATTTTGCATCGAGTGTACACAAATACCTTATGATGAATAAAAAAATTAAAATTATGAATTTTTTTTAGATATTATTTACATAACCAACCTGATCGAGCAGTGGATAGGCAAAGAGCCACAGTCAACAGCGGGAGCTTCCAAACAGTCATGATCCACTTCAATTGCAACTGAGCGGAGGTTAAGCTATGCATATGCCTTATATATTAAGAACAGGGTTCAGTTTGGCATAAGAAGAAATAAACAAAACTCGTTCTACAAGTTTTTGCATGCAGATAAATATTAAATATTTTAAATTTTTCCTAGACATTAAATCACATGTTCACAGTGTTGTCAAAGTTCCTGGCATCAGTTTTGTTACACTGTTTTTGTTATAGCTGTAGTAGTTTGTGTGTAATTTTTTGACAAGGTCATAAGAATGAGGTGTGTTTATTGTTAATTAGCAGTAAACGTAAAAGATGTTAAGTGGTCACTGCAAACTATGGACCGCTACGTCCAAGCTAGTGAGGGCAGAATCATATTATTATGATATCCCTCCAATAGCCAGTCGAAGATAAGGACGCCGTTCATCCTAGGGACATCAAGGGTGATGGTGAAGAAGAAAGATGGTCAGATTTATTCAGTTATTTATAGCTAAGTACGTTTTTTTTGTAATTGTTCACTTAATTAGCCATCCATTAGGGATAATTAAGAACATTATTTTTCTAACTACTTATTGTGAGGTTACAATGTTTCATAATAGCCCATTTATAATAATAGCAGTTGATAGGACAATTTCTATCTTTAGATTGAATATCGAGGTCATTTGACACATGAATATCCATTTGCTTACCTTGCAACCACTGCATTGCATGGTCAACCACTTTTGTCAAAGGAAATAATGATGTCGCAGATCTAATAAGGAATTACCTTGTTGGACTTACCTTTAGACATAGCCTGCAAGGTAGGTATTCCCATAGGATAGTTGGTAGGTACATCTCTAAATTTATCTTCTATGCTACGATTCCATGAGTAGGTACTTGACGTATTCAAGAGGACTAAGAGAACTGGTAGTTGTCTGGTAAAAATATTTTTTATTTAATATTTCGGCTTGCTATTAAATCTTGCTCATTTTGCTATCTGGTGACCTTATCACCAGTTTGGCATACAATGCTATTCGCTATTGTTACGTATGCCATGTAGAGGTCTTACAATAGACGTAGAGGTTAATGTTATTAATTATTATGGTGTATATAAATGAATATTACCGTACCTACTAACTACAGTACATAAAACTTGACATTAAGATAGAATTTTTTTAAACATGAAAACAATGATAAACATAATTTTGACGACCCGAGTGGTATAGTGTTTACCATGTTAGTCGTCGATTCGAAGGATCCCGGGTTCGATTCCCGATGAGGCAGAAATTTAAATGATGAATTTAGATTTCTGTTTCCGGTCTGGGTGTTTGTTTTTGTGTGTGTGTGTTCTAGATTCGTCGCAGTTTATTTATATTCCGAATATGGGAAATTTTTTCTGTAGTTAAATTTATAGTTTGTAAGTTAGCATCCGCACCAATTCGCATTGGAGCAGCGTGGTGGAGGCGAAGAGGAGGTGCTCCAGGCTTTCCCCAGTTGTGGGGCTCTCCCCACCCGGCCTCTACCCGTGCTCAGCAGTGGGATATAAAAAGGGTTGAAGGCAAGTCAGCGTCTGAGGGGCCCCCTGACCTTGGGGCACTGTCCCGTCTAGCCCGTCAGTAGCTACGCATATAGTGGGTATGTCGGTAAGAATGGTAACTAAAAATAAAATAATATAATAAATTGTAATATGTTTTTGCTAAACAAACACATTGTTGCTTTAAAAGGTCCGACTACATATCAAATAACATAATTATTATTAAATTGAATTATTAGATAAGAATATAAATATTTTTATGCATTTTTAATATTGCACGAGCAAAAAGTAGTGGGAAATTCCACTCAAGACTAGGTGTAGGTATAATAATATCATAGATTTAAAATAATTGAATTAAATAACGAATTTGATTAAGTCTTTTTTAGGCTTAAGATACAAGACCTCGATCGTTCAAAACTAGCTAGGAGCAAGAAACCACTTTTTACCATCATTTAAATATTTTATTATGTTATCCTTCACCGATGAGACAGATAAATTAATTGATGATAGGCATACATGTAATTTGAAAAAAATTAAACATGCGAGCGGTCGGCGGTGATCGAACCCGGACCCATCGGATGGGCATGTAGGCCGAAATTTAACATAAGAACAATTTTGTGTTCTTGTGTTTCGGTTGGTAGTTATGAGGGTGGCAGTAGAAATTACATCTAAAATTAATTGTTAAAATAATAAATTAATATAATTATTACTCCAAATTCTCGACGTTACATTCCTTTAATCCTTCTATTCGGTTATCAAATAGTCTATACTGAAGGTCTTGAACTTGGCCTTGTATGAGGTGTATATCTAAAGGATCTAGGTTGTATTCTTCGTATACTTCCTTACGTATGCTATTAATAGAATCTTGAAGACAATCCATATCATTTTTCGGGCATGGTCCTATTATGGCCAAAAGCAACAAAACAATTAAATTTTTGTTTGTCAAAAATTATTAGGTATATATGCTTTGAAACCTTATCATGCCCACTGCTGGGCACGGGCCTGAATCATATTCCACGCTGCTCCAATGCGGATTGGTGGAGAAACGGGTTAGTGGTCAACCCGTGTTAGATGTTGCCAAACCGCCCAAAGGGCCTCCTACCAGGGTTAATGACTGTTATCTATCGATAACAACCAGGACCCTTTTTGCTAGTATTCTTGGGCACTTATGTTTAATGTTTACATGTTTAAGTATGCGACAGTTTAGTAATCAAGCTGAGCTTCTCCTTACCTGTACTTTCGTTTTCATCTTCGGATTGGCCAGTTAATGATTTAGCAACAGATGATGCAGCAGAAAGAGCTGTATAATTGTATAATATGTTTAAGTATGTAGGTAGTGGTATATTTCATAAATCTATAAAGAACCGTATAAAAAACAAATATAGGTAGGTACGCCAGCTTAATTGCTGTTGTTGAGACATATTAACAGGTAGAGGTATTGTGAATGACTTTTAAAATATATCATGTTTCAAGGATGTTTATTTATTGTTAACTAGCTTATACCCGCGACTTCGTCCGCGTGAACTTTAAAAACGGGCCCTAAAAACCAAAAATCAATAATACAGAGAAAAGACCATATAAACTTCACCCCCTATTTCACCCCCTTAGGGGTGGAATTTATCAAAATCCTTTCTTAGGAGATGCCTACGTTATAGTAGCTTTATGCATGCAAAGTCTCAGCCCGATCGGTTTAAAATTGACAAAGTTCATAACAAACTTTCATTCCCTATTTTATCCCCTTTGGGGGTAGAATTGATCAAAATCCTTTCTTAGCGAATGCCTACGTCATAACATCTACCTGCATGCCAAATTTCAGCCCGATCCGTCCAGTGGTTTGGGCTGT
>DWAV01000640.1:0-17787 GCA_018231305.1 Noctuana lactifera
ACAATTGCCTAAAAGATGTACCTATAACTTTTAGAAATTCAAGAAAGACAACATACCTTCTGGTTGCTTGATATTCTTATTTCAAATCCATCCATTTTAAAGCTTACTTTGTAAGTATTAAACTAAACTGATGTTTTATTAAATTAAATTTCGTCGCGCATCGTTTTTCCGTACAGCAGCGGCAAGTTTAGGTTATAATCACAGACTACAGACAGACAGAGTAGTCTGTCAGTAGACACTAGACAGACACAGAGGCTAGGTACTTTTTTTTTCCTCTTGAATGGCATCACGCTATTTGCTAGGCTAGGTACTTCATAGGTTAGATTAGATGCGTAGATAATAGACATAGACAGCACGTATTGTGACAACTATTGTAAACACTGTAGACAGTGTAGACCACGGACTAAGAAGAGATACCCTGTGTAGACAGTAAGATAGTGTTGCCAGCCAGGTCGCCACACTCTTTGCCACAGACTAAGAAGTGACACTTCATAATCGCTAGCTACTTATATTCAGCGTTGCCAATACCTGTGTTCATAATTCCCCAAAATTAACGCAAATTTCCCAACATAGAAATCTCAAATTCCCAAAAATTCACAACATAAAAAAACAAGAGAAATAATAGTCTTCTAATGTTTATTCGGGTTTTTGCTATATTATATTAAAAAAAAAATTTTTATGGTTTTAATTTGAAAACACTTTATATCAGGGTTTTTAACCCATATATCAATAAATATTATTATATATACCTACCTGTATTATTATTGCTATATTCAAACGTGTATGTATTATGACCGTGGTTGCAATAAAATTTATGTAGTACTAGACATTATGCAAGATTTAAGCAAGTGGTTATATTCTCTTTGGAACTAAGAAAATCGTGTAAATGAAAAAAACTAAGTACCTACTTACTTATATGACTTTTATTCATAAAAAAGTACATTAGATAACCTAAATTATAATGCATTCCTAAGTTGAATATAACTAATAAACATTATATTTTTTGGTTAAAGCACATTCTTCTTATGTACGTACCTATACATACCCATAGCTTAGTTCAAAATCGCTAATAGATACTTTGGCACAATAATTGCTTGTAGGTATTGCTTGTATTTAGTTTGCAATCTTTTAAAATATTAATAATTCTGATTATAAATGTGTCATTAATTTCGATTTTTGCACTTCCACTTGTGCTATGGTATCAAACAGCGGTAAAAATTTCGTTTCAGGCGTAAATGTCAAGAGCAAAGCTGCAATAATTGCTGTTGACGCAAAAAGAATTGATGGAAGCGCTGTCAGTTCACTTATCTGCAAATAAAAATAAATAATAGTTATTTAATTGGTTAGCTTAGTAGGATCATGGACATCCGACCATCATGCTATCTTCTACGAAGAAGAATCATATCGAATCATAATCTTTGAATTATTAACTTGTTATAACATAAAACATTTGTAATCTAATACAAATTCAATGCAAAATAATGATACATAATTATGTAGTAATAGCAGTATCAAAAATATTTGCTGAAATTGAACAATTTAAATTGATATCGACGAAAACGTCGCTATTTAGGTAGCAAAAAATTCAACACCGGAACTGTCACCAATGTCAGTGTCCTGGGACGAATAAAATTTAATTTAATGCTATTTAAATAATAATATTTAAAATGCACGGTTTAAAACTTACAAGTAAAGGTGTAAGGGGCGCTAACATGCTGCCTACCCTCGCAGCGGTGTTGCCACATCCCACCATAGAACCTCGAACACTTGTCGGAAATAGTTCCAAACTATATGTGTATATACCAGTAAAACAGACACAAGTTCCCAGTTTCCCCAATAAAAACAAAACTATTTTGAGCCATACTATTGCTGAAATAAAATTTATTCAGTCTTTAAACAGGAAAGGTAATATTACTTACTTGTAGGTACTATACTTATATTTACATTTATATATCTAGATAAATGTGCACTATTAACATTACTATAAAAGAATCCAGTAATTACCAAGGTCCACGGCAAATTCGACAAGAGTCTACATTAGCAAAATAAATTATAGATGGGTGTTCGTCCGTTTTCCGAGGCAAACGACAAATTTCCCAGATAACCAACTTAGTATTTACAGCGCTTTACCACTGTATAATTTAAAACAATATATTATGATATATTCTAATATACAGCTGTGATACCCATGCCCATTGGTTAAGAATTAGGCCTCGTATTCAAAAGGACTGTAACAGTTAAGAAAAACATCGCGCATCGGGGCAAGCCCTATATGTTTGAGAGTTCTTCATAAAATGTAGGTACTTACAATCCGGTGAAAAAGCTTGTGCCACAAGACATACCGCTGAAAAAATGTAACCAATCTGGAGTGATATTCTTCTTCCGTATTTATTGAAACAATAAAAAGCTATCAGATCACCCGGAAATGATGTCAGCGATGCCAGAACAAAGTTCGTGTATTTATTTCCAGGTAACAGTACAGAGTGGACCATTAGGCCATAATAAATGAAGCTCGAAGCAAAAAAGCTAAATGAAGTTACACTCAAACGTATCATCATTTCTTTCGAATTAACTATATCTTTTATTTTTTCTTTCTCCTTTTGCACTATTACGTTGAATTTGAATTTTAAATCTTCATTACTAATACTTTCTATTTCTTGAGGAGTCACATTCAATTTATTGAATTTGGCGGTTAGTTTTAAAGTTTCTTTCGCTTCATCTATCTTTTCACGAATCATTTGCCACCGAACACTCTCTCTTAGTATGAATATGTAACCGATAAATAAAATCATTGGCGAGTATATAACTAATATCAGAGTTTTCCAGAACTTAAGTCCCATTGCAGCAAAGGCAAATACGACTTCTCCTACGTAAACTGCGTAGGAGAAAATTACTCCTGCCATTACTCTTTTGCTTTCTCCGCCAACCTCGATTACTGAAATAATACAAAAAGCTATTGAAATTAACAATATCTGCATACGATTAACAAGCTACTTCAATTATAACATATAAAGGAAACAATATTATTAAACTCTTTTTAAATTCAGAAAAGATCTATCGATGTCCCCACGAATAAGGAGTTCTTATTATAATACTATTAGCTGTACCTACTTACATAAAACAACTGCTACAGTATACAATCCTGATGCAAGAACTGACTCCAGAAATTCAATAGCCAAATACACGTAGTAGTTAGTCAATAATACTTTGAATACTCCAACGGCGCCTCCAATAGAACAAAGGATTATAGTTGGCTTCCGGCCCACTCTAAACCGAAAAACTTGTAATTAGGTACCTATGTAATGTAATTTTTAAAATATCATATAACTATATATCTAATAAATTCAGTCTCAGTCAAAAATAAAAGATCTTAAACTATTATGTTTATATTCTCTTAGTTCATAATATCCAATTGTAGTCAGTCATTGAAACAACCAGAATACAAGGTAAAGTGACGAAAACAACACGTACTTACTTGTCAGATATCCATCCTGTAATGGACATTGAAACGATCATCCCCGCGTTGTGTATACTGCCCACCAGAGTGGCTTTCCAAGACTGACATCCCAGATTCAGCTGAAAAGAAATTACCAAAATATCTTAAATTATGCAAAACTCCATAATGCCTTTCGAAAAAATATAATTAGTAAAGTTATAGTTGCCGCGGCGTGGAGAATATCGAAGATTGAAATAATCCTATTGATATCCCCGTGTTTCTAGATATTATCAGCATCCAAGGGTGATTCAAGTGTTGGCAACATAGTTATGACAGTGTTAGTTTGGCGCGCTTGTGGCCAAGTACCTAGTTGACATTTAATTTAAATAAGGAAAAGTTGTAGACTTAGGGCATTTATTTATAACCATTCGGATGGTAAAAAGAGAATAATGACCATATAATATATTGCCATTAATTGCGTGACATACCTAATAATAATATAGTCAATAAAGTTATTAGTTTAATTAGGTATATTTCAGTAAAAAATATAAATAAACAAAACAATGACGGAAAGTAAGAGTTAGCTGTCGTAAATATCTAAGGACGAAAATAGCTATATAACTTTTATCATTTACTCATTTTATGGCAAAGCATATTTTACGATCGCTACTTTATACCGAGACTTCTGTTATCACGAAAAGTTGAAGTAAAGGTTAAAAAACAATAGCTATAAACTATAATAATGCAACGAATTCCTTAGCATTTTGCATGTTAGTACATGAAGCCAGACTAAAATATCGTTTAAAGATATCTTTCATTCATTCCTAGAAACATTAACCACTTTTCACGTTATGAATGAGTAGGTAGAAGGTAGGCGAAGGATTAACTATCAAACAAACAGAAGCTAAATCAACATAACTGAGCTGTTGAATAATTACCAAGTATTACTATAATAAGCGTTACAATGAACCTGCTATTTGCATTATTTTATTGGGAGGGATTGCATGTATAACAAGGAGACAAATTCTATTGAATTGAGATAATAATAATATGTTTTATGCTTGTAGATAATTTTATTTATAGTTTCAGGCTGTCAAATACTGCATCTAAAGGTTAATCACTTTTTATTAAGCGTACTTTTGTGCAAGGTAACGTGTGCAACGATTCATTAAAACACTGAAAATATCATAATAAATGTTTGTAATCTTACCGTGGAAACAATGGAATTACTATCCTCATATATCCATTCACGACAATCCTCCAGTAATTCTAGGAATGTATTATTGGAGCATGTTTTCTTCGAAACATCGTATTTGGTATCATCCACAATGGGCCTAAAGCATTTTGGATCTACGTTTTTTGGCCACCATCCAGGTATGTCCACACTTGGATTGCTACCTTCGCATTCTGGGACACGGCATCTGAAAAAGTAACACATTGATATGAAAAAAAAAACATTTAATATAATATGTAACTACATAAGTATGTATCTATTAAATAATTAAAAAATTCAAATGTGTTATTATAAAATACATCATCGCAAATCATGATCCAGTGTTCAACGGTACATTATTTATTCACGTTTATTTTTAAACATTGTTACTCCTTCAACTATCACCAATTTACTATGAACTAAAAAAATTTAATTGGACGAATTAAAAGGAATATGAGATGCAATGGAAAACTTCAATTGCTCCCCATTCGTGTCAATTACAATCAATCAATGAGGCAAGGAAGTGCGAGACTATTCTAATAATTATGTTCATCGATTTAATCAGAACTTTTAATACACTCGAGCTCTTAGTCTCCTCAGTAAGTTTTCCTACGTCGTGGGTACTATGGACACATTGGACACACACAAAGACAGTTCTGTTATCTAAACCACTAGACTATAAACAGAAATCTAAATTCATAATTTAGGCTTCTGCTCCCCCGGAAATTGAACCCAGGACCCTCCAAATAACGGACCGGCATGATAACCACTATACTACGATGTCGACACTTTTAAATAATACCCAAAAGAGAGTAATGGACATTAAACAATGTCTAAAAATTTATTTTTTAATTATTTATTAAATTATTCAATTTACATTAATAACTAAATTATATTTAAATTTCGTTAGAATCAGTTTAAAAATCAGTCAGTTGGGTTGCTAGCGTATGACGTCATATATGTTTTATTCACACACGTCTTTAGTTTTATTATTCAAAATGTATGAACTATTTCATTAAAATTTACAGTACGATACTCTATCATATTTATCTTCATGTAAGCTATTCTAGTATATCATGGCTATAGCAGTGTTACAGATTTGACATATTTTACATCGCTGGTAGCCGCGACCAAGAAATTAAAAAACACTTTTCGATTCAAATATAAAAAGAAGCAGTTAAGCATTCAAATATTAATATACATAGTCGTAACATAACCGGTCGTGCAGCTTTTACATGATCATATTAATGAAGAGAAAAAATTCTTTACCTAATCTTGTTCTGAATAACGAAAAATTTACTATAGTTTGTTGTTGTGGTAAATTGTCAAAAATTGTTAAAATAAAATAGATAATTATATTAAAACTGGGACAACTTTACTTCTACTAGTATAGTAGAAGTAAAGCTAAGTAGGTAGGTAGGCACTATAAAAAAATAGGAACATTCACACAGACTAGGTACTTAGAATGTATTAGCGAGAGTCAAAAAATATGCTTTAGTTACGTATTATTGTTATGTTATACATTTTAAAATCGATACATGACGAAGTTGTGTCATTAAACGATAATTTTCTACTTCCAGAAACAAGTCAAATATTTTATATTTATTTTTTATCTCGAATAGAAGACGAGAAGAGATAGGTGTTAAAATGTTTTATCATTTCTTTTTTTGTTCTCTGAAATAAAATATCAAATAGCAATTGACAGATAGGTAAGTAAATGTTTGATATAATTATTATGTTTTGGAAAATTTAATTCAACATTTTCGATTCTATAATTATCTATTATTATTTTCTTAAGTATTTTTTTATTTCTATTTATTTTATTTTAATGTACCTAATTTTTATTACGTAAATACTAAATAATATTAGCTAAATAATAATTTTCGGAGAAAAATGTAAAGGCATGCTAATAATACCTGTGATTTACATCTTCAGCCACAAATATATAATTAACGTGTATCATTGAAACCATCATAAGCGGCAGACATATTAAGATATACTGAAATAACTGAAATTTTCCAAAATTTTCAAGGTCCTTAAAAGAATCACTTTGTACACTTTTGTCTGCCGTCATGTTTCTGTACGCTTAATCACTTCACTGAGAATATGTTAAATATGGCTAACAAAAATACTGATGGATGCGAATGCCGCCAATATACTAGTTGTAAGTACCACAACATAACAGGAGTTGTGCCAGCTGATAGGGCTGCTACGTAAATGGCAAAGATTTTTGCTAGACTTTGAATTGTTTATCGTATGTGTCTATGTGGTACACTTAGTTTGACAATCTGACTGAGAATAGAAATCTCTTCTACCTTTAAACATCGATTGTTGTGGAACTTGTGGAACCGGAGGTGCGGAGTAAAAATTTTAATGGAATGAATAAATTTAATTTTTAATTTACTGACGTGTTTAAACTTAGCGCTGTTCCATCGTAGAGTTAAAGACAAATAAAGCCGGTTCAATGTCCACATTGCGGAGCTTTTTAAACAACCTTCAGTAAAAATAGAATTAAAGCATTTTCGTCAAATTTCAGTCACGTAAGACAGCCAACATTAGCTACGAGTAAAATTAGATGAACAACGTGGCAGTTATTAATATTTTGCTACAAAAGCACGGGTCATCATGAATTGACATTAGTTGTAGTCCATCGAAAATATTCTCCAGTCAAAAACAAAATTTCAAGGACATACGCAATTATACTCATATTTCGCAATAATGCTCGCAATTTCTGATGCCAATTACAGTTTTACTACATTAATTTGCGTTTTTCTCTCACTTGAAATGATGGTGTCTATCTATTGCCCACTTAGGGCCCTCATTCCCATTGCTCAATAATAAGCGTGTGTCAATATTGAACTCAGATGCAGAACATAATTTCCGTCACAAAACAAAAGAACATAAAACAATTTTAAAACAGCGAATATAGAAGAAAGAAGTTCAGGATCAAAAAAAAATTTACGATGGAAATGGCCCACAATCGGCCTACGCCGGTGCCGTGGGAACCCAATCAATTGATTTTCTTTTTTCAGTGTGGACCATAATCTCGAATAATAATAAATCATAATCTCAGGCCGAAAAGCCAAAATAACTACGTACTAGATAGCTTAGTAGCACAGTACATTAGGCAACTAATGCACGTTTGATCCTTATTGAATTATTTTAAAAATGATAATGCGATATTTAAACATTCAAATTTAATGACGATAACGTAATCCTACGACACATTTTTGTCACGGAAAGGTTAAGCTGACCACCAATTTGCATGTTATTGTATATGAGCAAAGCAATGACATAATAAATGGTAACTACATGCTAAATGAGTTTGGAAATATTCAACCAATATCTTTAAAAACTACGTTAACAAAAATCCAGAATAGGTAGGTTACGTAGGTATGGGTATTTGCATAGGTACGTATATTTATTTTACCAGATAAATAGGTAAAGTATAACTAACTAATTTAATATTTTTTTAGACATATTTTGCTTTAAATACTTCCATAAATACTTAAATCTAATATATAAAATATCCATGTCACAATGTTAGTTACCGTACTCCTCCGAAACAGCTTAACCGATTTTTACCAAATTTCATACCCCTAAATATTAAGGGTGATCCACCCCTTAGTTTCTTTATGTTATATACGGTAAGAAGTTCGCGGGGTCATCTAGTAATATAATAATATAAACTATTCAAAATTAATTGATGTTTATTTATATATTTTTTTAATGCTCAGACATTTTGGTAATAAGTAAAATACCTATATCATACACCATACGTTTTACTTATACATACTACAGTACACTACTTTTATTATTTAAGGGCCTAAAACAAACCCGCAGACGAAGTTAGATTATAAAAACTTGTTTGATGCCCACATTGAGCGGTGTTAAGTTACGTAAAGTGCCATCAATATTCAAGGCTGGCCTTACCCACCCAGGCGCCCCTGGGGAGTCACCCTATTCACTCATTTGGCCCCCTTTATAACATAATAGGTATATTATATAGTAGTAGGTTATACCAGCGATTTAGTCTGCATGGATTTCAAACCTGGGGTTAGGGAGAAATCAAAAATGGGTGACTAACACTAAATTAAAATATTTCACCATTAGTTGGTAGTGGTACAATCTGAAAATAAAATTTGGAAGTGTCTTAATAAAACGTAGGATATGAAAGATTTTCTCTTTTTCATATTATTTTTTATAACATAACTAGATAGTCTAGAAAGCGTAAGCTCTATCTCTAAAATGCCCCTAATCGGCCTAATCTCAATTCTAAAATACCCCATAACCTAACTAATAATATTACCAAGACGTCATCACTATCATTATACTATGTTTACTATGCTTATTTCTCCCCAATCAAGATTTTTCAAGGACTGATTGAATTATAGAACAAATATATGGCTTGAATAGATTATAATATTATTCTCCTCGCATTCAATCAGGTTTTTATACGTACGTCAGTTAAATATTTATGTCAAGTAGGTACAAAGTACAAAATTATTCATACCTACTGTTGATTTCCTATTTTAAGTGACATTAAAAAAGTTTTCTATGTATTGTATTTATTATAAACCAGACAGAAACATAAATATTAGGTATAAACATTTTAATTTGACTTATATTATTTATTTAGAAATAGAAATGGGATAAATGTTTTACGTTTCGGCGGATAACATTATTCAATATGATTATTTAAGTTAATTAGTTATAAATAGTCCAAATTAATTATAAATAGGCCAACGTCCAAACCTTAATATTTATTTATACATCTATTATCGTGAATCATTACATGTATTAGTGAAAACCGTACGAAAATCTCTTCAGTAGTTTTTGTGCTTTTCGCCCTTAGAGTTCACACAGAGAACAAGAACCTAAGTTAAAATTACGGTCATTATACGATAATTTTAGGGTAAAGATATGATTTTGGCAACACAGGTTGGCAATTCTAAGTGCTAAGTTGATGTCAAATTTGTCAAAATCACAAATGTGATGTACAATATACAATTGTCAATGTCAAACAGATGTCAGATTGCTTACATGGCGGTTAAAGTGTTGGTTTTCTGTTTATTTCATCTTTTAGCGCCTAATATTAATTAGAATGCATATAAAACAGGTAATTATATCAAGCGATATAGTTGTGCCGATGAACCGTATTATTTTACCACCATCCAGTATAAACAATTACCCTAGATTTTGTGTTATTTACCACGCAGTGAGTAGTCACACAACATTTTTGTTTACAGGTAATTATTCAGGGATTCAAGAGTTATCGGGAGCAAATTGTAGTGGAACCTTTTGACAAACGGCATAATGTAGTTGTAGGACGCAACGGTTCCGGGAAGAGTAATTTTTTTCATGGTAAGATATCAACATTAGTGAAATGCGATTCGTAATAAAAAAGGACGCATACATATAGTTCTATGTCAATAGAATTCCAGAAACTTAAATTATGTATCGCAATTAGGTTGTGCCGATTATATTCTGAAACTGTATACTACAGAAAATGTACGTTTTATCCTAAAAAAAAATTTATGTGGAAGTAGTGTATATTTTGATGTTGTTTGTGTTATGTTTTATGGTAATGCCTCATTTATTTTTTTTATAAACCATCCTCCACATTCACATCTGCCAGACATTCCGCAATAGCTATATTTTCTTCTTTAATTCTCTTATTAAGATAGAAAAAATCTAAAGTGGTTTGTCTTTTAGCTTAACTTTTACTTTTCAGCGATCCAGTTTGTACTTAGCGATGAGTTCTCACATCTCCGACCAGAGCAGAGGCTAGCCCTGCTTCATGAGGGTACTGGACCCAGAGTAATTTCCGCTTTTGTGGAAATCATATTTGACAATTCCGATAACAGAATTCCTGTAAGTAATATTTCTACCATGTAACTACTTAACATTAGGTGACATCTATTATGTTTAAATAGTTATAGATGTGTTGTCTGCTCTGTGTTGACAACATAAAATCAAGGCAAATGTCCAACTTTGAGCAGTCTCAGTTAACTGAATGGTCGGGCAAGCTCGTGTCGTTCGGCACGGCGGCAATATCTACCTACTAATATTTATGTCATTCTTTGATATAAGGATGTTACCGTATGCACTGTCTATAGGTATTATGTCATTGGGTGACACAGAATTTCTAGTTTTTAGTGGTTTTTATTAATTTATATTTATATTGCAACTTCAGTATTTAAAAATTATATTATAAGAGTGTGCGTGAAAAAATGTTACTATTATCTTTAACAGATCGAGAAAGATGAAATATTTTTACGCCGTGTCATTGGTTCAAAGAAAGACCAGTTCTTTCTCAATAAAAAGGTTGTGCCTCGGTCAGAGGTTCTCAATCTTTTGGAAAGTGCTGGTCTGTCCAACTCAAATCCTTACTACATTGTGAAACAGGGAAAGGTAAGTTAATGTTAATGTGAAAACTATTGTGTATTGAAAATGGAACGAAAGAGTGAGACATTATAAGAAGACAGTATATGGGCGTCATAGAAGATGGTTGAATAGGGTTTTATGAAATAGTAAAAGATTATTTAAAACTATTTAAAGACATTTGAATTGACTTAAACCTGTATCCCACATTAATCTCTTTGGCAAACAGTAACTGTGGCAAAACTCAGCGACCACTATGCTTTAATATTAATTGGTATGGTGGGTGTACTGAATGTGGAGTAGGGAACTTCCAAATAACATCAATATTTAATTTGACCATACTTTTCTTCAGATTAACCAAATGGCGGTCGCCCCAGATTCTCAAAGACTGAAGCTGTTAAGGGAAGTAGCTGGCACTAGAGTGTATGACGAGCGTAGGGAAGAGTCCGTCACAATCCTTAAAGAGACTGTTGGAAAGGTATGTATTTTACTAAGCAATGTTGCTCACTTTATAGTTGTGCCCCCCAGTTTCACCCATGGTAAGAATTGCAACGTAACGCTTGATAGCCTATAGCCTTCCTTTATAAATGGACTATCTTACGCTAAAATAATTTTTTAAATTGATATAGTAGTTCCTGAGATGAGCGTGTTAAAACAAACAAACTCTTCAGCTTTATATTATTAGTACAGATTGGCTAGAAGTATAACAATGTTAAGCCATGAAGTTTAATACCACCAATCTAACAAAAAGTATGTTATTTGTGGATCTTAAATTTAATGAACAATTATTTTTTTAAGGTGGAAAAAATCAATGAGTTTCTACAAACTATAGAGGAACGACTGAAAACTCTTGAGGAGGAAAAAGAGGAATTAAAGGAGTACCAGAAATGGGATCGTTCTAGAAGAGTATTGGAGTTCATCATACATGACACAGAACACAGGGAATATAAGAGGAAACTTGAAGAGGTAATGTTTTATTTATGCTAACCTATTTATAATAGTTTCCTAGATTTTTTTGTGCACCCCTTTTTCTGGCCTATTGCTGGGCAATGGCCCACTGCTGGGCATACTTATCTGTCTCCACAAATATCCTGAAGCATATGCAACTATGTGGGGCTATATTATTGAGTTATTACATAAATCAACAAAATAAATGATACATGTCATCAATCTATCCAACAATTACTTATCAACTTATTCACATCATGTATGGATATAAGCAGCTCCACTATTGCCTTAAACAAATGCTTCTTCAGCATAAAATGATGCGAAGAAATTGTAGATTCAAATTGACATTAATTCTTTCTAGTTGGAGAAAATGCGTTCAAACAGCGGCAAAGAGCAGCAGCATTATGCGGATATGGTGCGTGAAGCGCAGGACCATGTCAGAGAAGCCAACAGGTAACATGCTAAATATAATGTACATGTTGTAACATATTATATTTCAATGGTACTATCGCCTTCCCAATATGAAAGTGTTCTGACAACATATGGGTTGATTGGTAGTGTATTTTCGTCACATAAGAAAAAAAAAAGCTTTATGCCCACTGCATATGACTTTCTCTCTTCCTTTTTGTAATTTGTTGAAACTGTATTCCGAAATCTGATTTAAATTAATTTTGTATTGAAACCAGGAAATTAAAAGAAGCCAGGAAGGACGTTGCAGCGGCTCGTGAAGAGAAAGACATCTTGTCGACAGAACAACAGCAGTTACTCAGAGAGAAAACTAAGCTTGAGTTGGCAATAAAAGACTTGACTGATGATGTCGATGGTGATAATAAGTCTAAGGTAATTATGAAATGAAAAAACATAATTCTTGCTTAATTTATTTATTTCTTACTATATAAAACTGCTGAAGGGTTCATACAAGCTAATCTCCATCGGCTTACCTTTGAATTTAGTTTTTTAAATCACTTCGTTTCAGGATATTATTGATATCAGCAGCAAATCTAAATTAATCATTTAAAATCTGTCGCGCTGAAAATAAACCTATGGCCCCTTCGAATGTCAGACTGGTATTGTAAACATTTTTCAGGAAAGAGCGGAAGCAGAGTTAGAACGCCTCCGGCAACAGATATCGGAGAAGGAGCGTGAGTTAGAAGAACTCAAGCCCAAATATGAAGAGATGAAGGCCAAGGAGGAAGAATGTACCCGAGCCCTCGCCTTGAACCAGCAGAAACGACAGGAGTTGTACGCGAAGCAGGGCAGAGGGACACAGTTCACATCCAAACAGGACAGGGATAGGTGGATTGAGAAAGAATTAAAGTGAGTAGATTATTTATCAATATGTATTTGTTTAATGATAAATTAAGTGCCTTTTTTTTTAACATTAAGTTACCGCAGTTCTTATATGGAAGATCGGAAAATTTATTTTAATGTAAACTTACATGTAAAAATTTTTAAGAGAACATTTTATGGTATAAATTTATCCATATTTCATTTTAATAAAATGCTTCATAGGAAGTAATGGCGAAGTCGACCTGTTGCTTACTTGTACTAGTTGGGACTGATATACTCAGATATTTATTGTTAAATCTCAAAAATTACAAACAGATGATCTGACGGTTTTCACCAATGGACGGAGTGGTTCAAGAGGAAAGTTTGGATGTACCTTTAATTCATTAAGGTTTTGTGTAAATTGGCTGAAATTGGCATTAAACGGTAAAAAGTAATCCATATTCAAATATTCCATATTATTATCATTTCAGGTCACTAAATAAGCAAATAAAAGACAAAAAGGACCACGAGAACAAACTACGCGAAGACTTGCGCCGCGACGCCGCCAAACTGACCGAGTTAGAGAAACGGATTGAAGAAACCACTAAGGAGATGGAGAGACAGAGAATCGCTATAGACGAGCACAACAAACAGTATTACGAGTGTAAGAAGAAGAAGGACCAGGAACAGAGCGCTAGGAAGTGAGTATTGCATTTAAACATTTTTACGTACAAAGTAGAATAAAAATGTTGTAATTAATTTATTAGTTTCTAGGAAGCACGCCTACTCTTGCTCTCTCTCTCACACACTCTCTTACTATCTCTTACTCTACCTCTCTCTTACTCTCTCTCTCTCTCTCACACACACACACACAGTCACACATAACAGATACACAAATGCATATGAAAAAAAAACACTGTAATATGATTGTATAGTATTTTTTCATAGAATAATTTCAGATATCTGTTCCTTTAACTCAACCTTCATTGCCTTTTTATTATATGAAATTTTTTTTATCGCTGTGTGTTTGTTATGTTGTCGATCTTTGTGACTGTTTTTTTTTTTATGTTGTAATTGTTGAATATTTTCTATCGATCCTTCCTTGTGTATCATTATCTGTATAATGAATAATAAATTTATTTCAGTGAATTGTGGCGCAAGGAAACGTCCTTGACACAGAATTTGTCTTCGCTGAAAGAGGACTTGGCGAAAGCGGACCAAGCGTTGCGTTCTATGGCGGGCAAGGTTATATTCCTAATTTGTTTTTCTGTAGAGTCGTATTATCTTTAGGGTTCCAACTATAGGGTTTAAATGGTAAGACGGGAACTTATTACTAAGACTTTACTGACCATCTGTGACTGGGCTGTATCAGACAGCTGATATTCATAGATAATATATTTCTGTTGCAGCTATAAAATAATAAGTAAACTAAATAATATAAATATTTAGGTGGGACTCCCATATAATAGACATGATTTTTTACCGTTCTTTATAAGTAATGATACTGAACCCTTACAGTGTTAGTCCGACTCACACTAGTTTATTTTTAACTTTTTGAGTGAAAGAGAGAGAGAGAGAGGGAGAGCCATCATGCGTTTCTACTCTCCTGTTGCTACTAAAAAATGTTTATCTATAATATTTTTACAGCCAATCCTGAACGGACGTGACAGTGTAAGGAAAGTGCTAGAAACGTTCCAAGAGAGGGGCGGAGAGTGGGCGAAAATAGCTACGCAGTATTATGGACCCGTTATCGAGAATTTTACGTGTGACAAGACTATTTATACTGCTGTTGAGGTAACATTCTAGAATAGATTTGTGATATTTATAACAAAAAAGATTTTTTTTTAACCTTACTGGAATCCAGAATACACTATTGCAAAATATTAGTCATTGAAAACATCTTGTTAAAAGTTGTTATTGCATTGTTACATGTCGGAGTTGTCATTCCAATTCCATTAATTCGATTAATAACTAGGTCACTAAAAAAGCATTATTTATAATTTGTAGGTGACAGCTGGCAACAGGCTTTTCCATCACATTGTAGAGTCCGACACGGTTGGCACGAAAATATTGAAGGAGATGAACAGGCAGAGCCTTCCCGGAGAGGTCACTTTTATGCCTCTCAATAGATTGCAAGTCAGGGACATGGTTTATCCTAACGATAATGTAAGTATTTAACAACAAAATTGCCTTCACCCCTTTTAATGTCCCACTGCTGGGCACGGGTCTCTCCCCATTACCGGGGAAGGCCTGGAGCATACTCCACCACATGACTCTAATGCAGAACTATTGGAAAAATATTCTTTGCTTAAAATAAAATGCTTTTTCTTCAGAACGCCATTGCAATGGTACAAAAGCTGAAGTACGACCTGAAGTACGCGAAGGCCATGAAGTATATATTTGGTAAAACGCTCATCTGCAGGAACCTCGAGTGTGCCACGGAGTTAGGCAAGCAGTTTCACTTGGACTGTGTCACTTTGGAAGGAGATCAGGTATATTATAATATAGTTTTCTAGAAAAATACAGTTTAAATATATATGTGTATATTATCAAGTGTAACCGGCTGCGGAATTTAGTGCAATGGGTTCTTGCCTGAGGTTTTGTTTCCGTTTAGTATTTATGGTAAAAATGTTTCCCTGTAAGCTATGTTACTATCTTTTCGGTAAAATAAATAGTAATCTTTAACCATATATATGTGTGTGTGTGTGTGTTTTTGTTACTAAGATCCACTTAAACAGCAGGAACTTTTATGCGTTTTGTTTCTTAATTGAACCCAGTCTCGATTAAATTAATGAAATACTTGTTTACTGTGAGCGAAGCCGTGAATTATTTATAAAAAAATGTTCTAAATGAATATTTGTCATTAACAGGTATCATCAAAAGGCTCTCTCACTGGCGGTTACTTCAATCAATCCCGGTCACGTCTCGAAATGCAGAAGACTCGTTCAGAGCTGATGGAACAAATAACGACACTCGAAAAGGAGCTGAGCACTCTGAGACAGGAACTCAACAAGACGGAAAGCAGTATCAACAGCATAGTGTCCGAGATGCAACGCACTGAGACCAAGCAGGGCAAGGCCAAGTGAGTTGTTTTTAGGGTTCCGTACCAGAAGGGTATAACTGCCCCCATTACTAAGATTCCGCTGTCCGTTTGTCTGCCTGTCTGTCTGTCCGTCTGTCACTAGGCTGTATCTAATGAACCGTGATAGACAGTTGATATTTTCACAGATGATGTATTTCTGTTGCCAACAGAATAAAATAAATATTTAAGGGGCTCCCATACAACAAATCTTTTTTTTTATGATAATGGTACGGAAGTCTTTATTGGCGAGTCCGACTCGTACTTGGCCGGTTTTTATTTAAAGACGATATTTAAAATAAAAAAAATTTATACCTAATTTATTTGGAAAAAATTTCAACTATAATTAATAAAAACTAAATGTAAGTTCACAAGAAAAAGACTTTTTCTTTACAAAAAAGGTTAAGTCTTTTTCAGTATGTTAGTATACCTTTTGGAACTTCAGTTTCATTTTGGAAAGTTACCATTACTGTGTGTATATTGTTATCTTTTTTTCAGAGACATATTCGACAAAGTGAAAGCGGACATTCGTCTGATGAAAGAAGAGCTGGCTTCCATAGAGCGGTTCCGCGGCCCCAAGGAGAGATCGTTGGCGCAGTGCCGTTCCAGTTTGGAAGCGATGCAGGCCACTAAGGAAGGACTTGAGTCCGAGCTGCATCAGGTAAAGTCATCAACCAGCGAATTGGAATCTTGAACGAATTCCTTTCTCATATAGCACCAAGGCAAAAACATTAAATGTAATATTGTTAGGCAGCTCCGTTAAACCAACATTTTTATATTATTGTTGTATATATTTTATTAGAACTATCACACGTCAATTTAAAAAGAGCTATCAATTATTGGCATTCACATAATTTCAATTTCATATATTTGAAACGTGACTGAGAAATACCTATTATCTGTAATGACCTTCATCTTGAATCACTCAAGCTATTGCTGAAAACTGCATTGAAATCCGTTGAATAGTTTAAAAGCCAACAGACAGACAGACATCATTTTATATATAGAATAAATAAACATAATCATTAATATATTTTGTATGTTGGTTGTTACCACCAGGAACTGATGGAACAGCTGTCGATTGCGGACCAGGGCAAGGTGGACGAGCTGAACGACGCCATCCGGCGCCTCACGCAGGAGAACAAGGAGGCCTTCAGCCAGCGGATGAACCTTGAGGCTAACAAGAACAAACTTGAGAATCTGCTCACTAACAACCTCATCAGGTTTGTTTATGTATTTATTTAACGCCGTACGCCGAGTTGCAAGTATCTTCTTTAAGTTTAATGACATATTAAATATCTATTTGTCTCTGTTTACCACTAGATATAGGATAAGGATAGCAAAAAAGTAATGCATGGTCATGTTTGTATTAAGATTCTTTTGCCTTCAACCCTTTTTTATGTCCCACTGCTGGGTACGGGTCTCTCCCCACAACCGGGGAAGGCCTGGAGCATACTC
>DWAV01000641.1:0-17759 GCA_018231305.1 Noctuana lactifera
AGGTGTCCATGGGGCTGGCTGGCTGCGGGATGGAGGCGGGCGGCGCGGGGGCGGGGGCGAGCGGGGCGGGGGCGAGCGGGGCGAGGGGCGCGCGCACGGAGGGCGGCGCGGGGGGCTCGAGGGGCACGCGCGCCGCCGCCGCCGGCCCGCTTGGCAGCGCAGGCTTCACAAACCGTTCGCTGGGTCTCCGCACCTATAGATCGAGAACCAAATCCATTTAGAGAACTCGTGTATCTCATTGCTCACATTGGTCAATTAATGTTTCACGTGTGCATCTTTTATTGACAATGTGTTAAGTGATCACTGCAACCCATGGATATGCACATCTCAAATAAAAAAAGTCTTATCTGAGCTCATATTATGTGGAAGCATTGCTACCCATGAGGACTGAGATGGTCGCTGAACAACAACTTGACCATAACATACTGGTTCCCTAAAAAATATATTTTTTAATAGCTTACCTGCGAGGTAAAATGCAAGGCAGGCCGCGGCAGTCCCGAAGTGGGCAACAGTGGCGATGCGTACGGCGATAGCGGCCGCGACCCGCCTGGTGACGACACGCTGCGAGACCGCGCCTATACAATAATAAACTTAGTTTTCTTTTTTTGCTAATCTTGGGTTGGAAACCACTTGAATTTAAATTGATATTCAGAAACAGTCACATTTACGAAGGCCATATGAACCATACGTAGCCGTAAAAGATAGTCAAGAATCTGACGAAACAGGGACTGCTAAAAACAGATATCGCATCAAGAATTATGGCGAAGGCTAGACATTCAGTAAATATTGTGGTGTCTCAGTATCAACTGATCGTATAATCTAATGTATTGACAGATGACAGTATTTAATTCTTTCACCGGAATGTGTGGTTCTTTCAGTATTTATCCAACTGATGGATCATGAACATCTAACCTTCACATAACTCTTAGTGTTAGGTATCGACAACATGTTGGCTATTTGTAACTACATCTGTTTCATCGATAAAAGTTTAATTTTAAACAATAAGTTAAATTTCATCAATACTTACATTTAAAGCTTCGTTAAACTGCCTTTCTTCTTCCATCTCTAAGGAAGACTCACTTTCTGACAGGTGCCGGCACAGAGCTTCTCTGCGCTCTACCTGTTAAAATTTAGATAAAAACCATTCAAAATTTAGTTTCTATTAGGTTAGGTTTAAAGAGTCTTTATTTCTTATAAGACATATTATATAGGTCACTCACAATGAGAAACTTAAATACTAAAGGTACAGAATTGTGTCTGGCATTTATATAAATGACTGCACACCCAAGATTCAAGATTTCTATGTCATTGTAAGGCAATAAATAGATCAATATTAGTTGCAGTGGGTGATCCATTATCTATACCAATGGCATTTGCTTGCCTGCCTGGTGCTTATAAGTATGTATAAGTGAACGAAATTATCACAGTGCTTCAGTAAAATAACTTACCTCCTGTTGCAGTTTTCGTTGCAAGCGAAGATTTTCTTCTCGAATGTGTTTTTCCTCCAATGCAAAGCGATGCATTTTCTCTTTGTTTTCATTTTGAGATACTGCCAACTGGTTCCTTGATCAAATAAATAGAAACAAAAACAATTAATATTTAAAAGTAATTATTTATAATTATTATTAATATACTTTTTGCGCTTATGATTAAGGGTAAAGTCACAGCTGCGCGTAGCGTTTTACAGTAATGTGATATAATGAAGTTAGCTAACTAAAGGAAAGTGGAAAAAATCTTTAAAATTAATGATTTCTCTGCATCTCTGAGTACCACTAGAAATGGAATAAGGATAGCAAGAAACTAATGATAGCACTAACTAATGAAGCTTATTCCAACTGGACGTAAGTTGCATAAAATATTATTTATAATTTATTGACTAAAGTTGGTTAAGTAAAAACAATGTTGAGAATTTAAACGTAATAAAAGTATAAATATTAGATAGCCGTATACAATTCATGAGCGTGCCGAGGCGACGGCAAGTTCCCATTATGATGGCTGGCATACTCTATTTTAACATTTTTTATACATGAAAATTGTTTATTGTGCATCGCGGTAACCTGGGTACGCCCATGGATGTAGTTAATAGATTTAGATCCTTAAACTTATACATATGATTACCTTAATTTCACAACCTCCGAACGCAGTGTTTGAATGTGATTGCTAAGATTTGATGCGGTGTCACCATTGCTGATGTCCCTGACAATATGAAATTATTATCATTTTGAAACCATATTTTCTTTTTTTTTGCCAAATGTACAATTGGTAGTACACAATGACATAAATACACATTGTATGTCAAAACCAATGCTTAAAAAGCTTATACATTCTCTGTATCATTTAATTTACAAATACTATTTATTGGGTAAATAACAAGATAAGAACAATAAACAATGATGCAAATTATTAATCAAAAACTAATTAAACACCAAGAAACACAAATACGAAACAACAATAAAAAATATTAAAAGCACAAAATGTATGCACATAAAGCGGCTTTAACGCTAGCAGTGATTTTTTCCAACCTTTGGGTAGAAATGACATGTAGTAAAGAAAAAGTTCTGAATATGTAGAGTGCTCTAAATAACCTATTTACTGATTTTAGTTGATATATATATATATCATGTCTTATACTATATGTTTATTAAATTAATTTAATTAATGTAAAACATTGTAGTATAATATAGTCAAAGTAGCACTAAAAGTGAGTCACCTAGGACTTGCTGGGTCTGACACTGGCTGATCAAGTCTTATTTGAAGTGAACGCTTCTCAGCCTCTAATTTGTCCATCCTCTTCCAAAGCCTGTTCACTAGGGCTTCCTGTTCTTGCTCCAGTGTATTTTCAAGCTCTACCTACATCGCAATTTTATTATAAATTAGAATTAAATCATATTTAGAAAAAAAAAATTTGGTATTAAATAAATAATAATAGATCGAATATTATATAAACAATAGTACATTGAATATCAAAATTCATGCGATTACCCAATCAAAGCTACATTTGAACTAGGCAAGTGCTGTGTGTGTTACGCATTGGACGAAAATCTGCCAATTTATCATCATAATATTTCACAATCATTTTGTATGATGAATAATATAATAATAGTGTTTTGATTAATTAATTTCTTACAAATTTAATGAATTAATGAAGATGACTATAAAATTAGTAACAAAATAAATGTAAATTTAATTTGTACTATTGTAACAATAAGTATGGATTGAACTAGGTACCTATATACTATTGTCACATTTTTGTACTTACCCATATAAGTGCAAATAAATAATTTTGTTTTAATTAAGTATAATGTGGTATTCTCAATTATCTATGAAATTTAAGAGATACAAAAACATCAAGTAACCTTTTCTCTGCGAAGTCTTTCTAAATTAGTCTGCTTGGCAAGTGTTTCAGCCTCAAGTTTCTCAATTTTGCGCATCAATTTATTGACCAAACATTCCTGCTCTTGCTCCAAAGTTTGCTCTAGCCGACACTTCTCTTGACGCAACTAAAATATAAATAATTAAAATAATAAAATATAAATAATTAATTATTACCATTACCAATATGACAGCCCAGTTGTTTAAGTAGATAATAGGTAAAATAAATAAATAAAGTATTTTATCACTGGCAAAACCGCCAATCTCGTAGAGCCAAGAAAACGCCACAATCTCTGTTTCATGACGTTCTTTCAAATGTCTTTATATTACCGAGGATATGTAAACATCTGCTCATTTATTAGTTATATAATAATATATAATTTATTAATTATAGTTCTAAACTAGTTAAAGTGTAGGCATGAAGACTTTTGTGTCAAGGTTTCAGTACAGAAATCCCTGTATTTCACTACCAGGCTATAATTAATCTACCAAAGTATTTTCTAAATACCTGATTCAATTTTCTTGAGAGATCATTTGTAAGACATTCTTCCTCTTGTTCATAGTGATGGGCCAAAGTTTCTTTTTCTTTCTTCAAAGCCTGTATCTTTTTAAGCAGCGTATTCGAAATATATTCTTCCTCCTGTTCAGCTTTAGCTTGCTAAAACATGCAATGATTTTAAAAAACTGCTAGTTATCCAAGTAAGTGTTTATATTATTTGATACGTAACAATAGTATGGCATATTATATCATCATTTATCATAACATAATCATATTGACATTTTATTTCTAGTCTTGCAGTTTATTGTCAACATGAAGAAAGCAAGGTTAGTGATTTTGTGAGAAGGAAGAAACAAATAAAAAAAATTTCTAATGAAATTTTACATAAGTTTTAAATAAAACTTACAATTGAAACAGATGCTTGTCTCAAAGCACGATTTTCTTCTTGCAGAGACTTTACTCTTAACTTGTAAGTATCAAGTTCCACTTTAAGAACCCTGAAACATATCCGAGAATATAATAAGAAGACATTATTATTTTACTTTTATAGGTATAAGTCCTATGATTTATTTCTACAATTTCAAAATAAGTATTAGAAATGTTAAAATTCCACACAATTACAACACAATACACGATTTATAATAACATAATTATAAAATTTAGAAGTACCTAGGTCCTATAAGTCTAAAAAAGCAGGCAACACATTTATGTTGTAATCAAATCTCGATCCTTCTACTTGTGAGGAATAACATTATGCTCCATATTATAAAAATATTAATTTCTTATTTTTTATTACATAAAACCACCAATAACTTAAATGCAAAGATCCAAGAATTATCTTTTTAATTATTATAATATCACATAGGTACATACTTAATATAATTATATTTATAATTTTTAGTACCTACAACAGAGCTTGATAATTATAAAATACCTATTATACCTATTACCTATATCCATTGTATGATTACAAAATAATTTTGTAATAAGTTTAAATAGTACCTAATTCTTTTACACACAATTAATATAGGTAAGTTAAGTACCTACAACTTGTTTAAATGTACAGATAACATGAATCCTTAAATTTAATGTGAACTATTAAATAATTTTCCTATAACTGATATACAGGTACCTACCATAAACTAGGTAGTAAAACAAAAATCAGTATTTTTTTCAAAATCATTACTTACTGGTAGGTATATTTAGGTAGATACCTACTATGAATAAAGTATTTATAAAAAAAATTAAACTAATATGGAATTTAATATTACATATTATGTAAAATATGTGAGTAAATTATATGTATTAATACTTTCAATATGCAGAGACATTTGAGATAGGTAAGTATATATTTTGGTTATCAACTATGCAATAATTCAATTCATTCGACAAATCAACATAAAATATTACTGACTACGTTTTAACAACAAAAGTTTTCTTAAACTTGCCTATTTTGCTGTTGCAGAGATTCTATTCTTTTCTGCAACTGGTCGCGAGAAACCGTGCTAGGAGGCAACATAGCTCCGCCATCAAGGGAACTAGAATCACTTTCCGATGCAGAGTCCCCCATTTTGTTACCTAAAAAAATGTAGATAACTTTAAAAATAATGAAAAATAAAACAAAGAAAAAGTAAAAATAATACTATACCTGGAGAAACTACTGTATCATCCATTTGCACTGAACCTAAATTTAAAGACTGCAACAAAATGTCATCAAGTAAATAAGAAATTTATTCCCTATATTCTTGAAACTCCAATAATAAAAACAAACTTATCACATAAATAATTATAAAACTGTTAATGCTTTGAATGTATAAAGCAGATAACTTAATAGTGCGACAAAATAATAACTTCTAGTTGCTAGGTTGCTAGTTGCTGTCGCCGCGAATCGTGATGAAGAATTGAAGATGCGAACAAGTCAACTCAATTCAATTCAATTTCATTTCAATTTTCAACTTCAACCATGAGTTTTGAGAAAGCAAAGCAAGCAAGCAAAGGCAGACACACACAGACCAGACCAGAGTTTAATAGACCAAAGAGAATATAATCGAGACTACAGTACTACACTAGATACACTATATACTACAGGCACTACAGCTCCTGTATCAATAGCGTAAAAAAACTGTCGTGCGAACATGGGCTAACTGTAATGCACAGGCTACTTAGAATGTATGTACCTCTGTAATGAAATAATACCATAGACAGAATAAAAATAACCTGTCTGTCTTTGCCTATGTACTTTTGGTGATTTTATACGTAGTAATACGTACATTAATTAGTTTAATTAATTAAAATACTTATTATAGTCTTTGGTATATTATTATACTCTTTGGTACGTACTGTACCCGATTTGGCTGGTTTCAGTATATGGCACAGAGTACATTGTATATGTATATGGTAACACTTAATTTAAAAAACATACATTTGTAAAAAAAAAGTGACACACACGCCATAATGTAAATTGCTTCTAGATTTGGCGTTTGAGTTAAAAATCTAGGATTTTGATGCTATTAGTTCATTTTCGTCTAATAAAGGCATTTAAAATGTCCGAAGTAAATATCGGTAAGGATTAATAACGCTTGCCATGAAGCATTCGTTAAATAATCACCTTGAAATGAATTAGGTTGGATAGGTATTGAATCGAAGCCATTTAGTTCTTTTCATTTAAACGACCCTAGTATAAATATTAGACCATACGAATGTAATATTTTTAAAATTTAAGTACTTCGGGACTGAAATAAATAAGTGCAGTGATTATGTGAAGGCAGTTGTTGAACCGTCGCCATAGTTGAAGTGTTCGAGCGATCCACGGAGTCATTGGTCCTGTTGTACTTGTGTTCAGGGTGTATGAAATATCTGTCAACGAAACAGTTGTTCAACTAAAGTAAATCCCATCCGTAATATTGAACTATTTTGTGTTTTTTGTTAAAATGCAGTAAATATATGTGAAAGTTATAGGTGATAAAATATTGTAAACAAATCGCAATTCGTAAGATAATGCAGAAGAGATTGATACGGAATATTTTGTAAATAAGAGTTTTCAATACACTGTTATCCCTGAAAATCGAATAAAACGTGGAAAGGATAAAATAACATTGACTATAAACCTTATTTGATTTGAAAGCTATCAAGATTCTTAGGGAAACATGAAAAAAATCAAGTCTATCTGTATTTTGATCAACAGGCTAAGGATTTGAAATGGCTCAATATTACCACATAGTTGGACAAGGACATTCATTGACTTTAGAAGACATACAAAGGTTCTGCCCTAATATATGTCTGGATGGCATAATTGTCAACAGAGAAGACCAGCAATACACACAGCAGCAGGTTGGTTATCACAAATTTATTGATATGAGATTTTGGACAATATTTAAAAACTTTACAATGTACTCAGTTTAACATGTTTCAGTTCAGTTCAGTTGTGTCAGCATAAAAAGTAGTTTGCAAGCAACATTTATAATTAATTTTAGCTAGCACACACCTTAAAAATTTAAGAGCCCCTGATATGTTAAATATTATTTTAAGTATTACCTTGAGTTAATTTTCTTTTAATGTAGATTAAAGTTTTTTAAATATAAGACCAAATTTTTGTTATGTTTTCCCTTTGACACTCACTACACAGACAGGTCATATCAAATTATCAATAATTCAGGCAGCCAAACTTGTTTTAGTCCATAGCTTTAAAAGTGCTGAACTGATTTTGATGAAAGTTGTTTTCTAATTTGAATGAAATGTAAGCCATTAAAAGAATTTTTACCATTTAAAAATTCAATCAATAGTTTCAAATAGGTATATAATATATGCATGGGCAAACATAATACATTATAATGTAGTACATACTTAATACATCTATGACATTTTGTATATTTGTTTGGAAGCCCTAATTTATATAATTATGTAACTGTCACAATTTAAATTTTAATATGGCTACTTTAAAAATGATAAAAATAAATTTAATATCATAAACACAGAGAACTTATATTGTTTCTGCTAGTTGATTATATTTGTGCTTTTATAGTTGTTAGGTTGGACAGACATGGTTAAAAAAGACTGCCTACTATTATTATAAAATATAAACTCATATCATCATAATATCTATCTATATCAGTATTTTTGTCATATTATGTTAAATCTGGTGATAGAATTTGTAAGTGATAATAATAATAAAATAAATAATAAATAAAATAGATATAAAATGAAAGTTCACTTCCCAAGATATACCTATATTGGGCACAGACTTAGTAACATATAAATTCTAATTAATTATTTAATAACAAATTAAAGGAAATTATTTGGTCAATATTAAATTTATGTGAATACGTATTTTATAGGACTGTATTAAAAAGTGTTTGTGTTATGTTAAACTCTCTGTTTAAGGTGGTTGTACAACAAACGGAACAGCCTAACGATATAATAGTTAGTGATGGAGTCCAACCTCAGTTAGTTGTCGGAGATGGTTTACAGTATCAGCAACAGTACATCATACGTCATGATCCACCACCCCCACCCTCCCGTACTGATTTCCAACAACAGCAACAACAACAACAGCAGCAGCAACAACAACAGCAGCAGCAGCAGCAACATCAGCAACAACAACTACATCGACATCAGGTAAAAAATCTAACTGTGTACTTTACCCTATCAACACCTTTTATTTTTATGCTTAAGTAATTAAGCACCATTTTATTTCGGAATCTTGTACATGTGTTTGTTTTTGTTGCATATTTATAACATTGCTATTACTGTATCTGTTTATTAGTAATAAGTTTTATTATATGAACTTTATAGCTATCAAATAAAATATATTGTATTTGTATATACATTTACTTGTAGGTTTACTACACATCTGATTTACCTGTGGATGCTCAGGTTGTGTTGCAACAACAGATTATTGATGCATCTATGATGCAACAGTCATCTCCACAACGCGCACAACATGTATGTGTCATAATAATTGTCTTCTACACTGTTTGTGATAGTACAAATTATAATGCACTTAAAACAGTTCTAATAGATATTCAAGAATGCTTGCATGAAATTATAATTTGACAAAATATTCAGAACCCCTTCAGTTTGAATGTCAACCAAATTTACAACTTAAAATGGTATTATCTAACATAGACGCACTTCATGCACTCAATTTATATCTTCTACTTAACTATCATAATAATGTTAAATTGAATTATTATTTTAGTTAGTCTAATTTAATACATTGGTAATAAAGGGATATTTTTTTAACATTTATGTATTATAAATTGATATGGCATCTGTAATATAAATAACCAATAGCTTATATTATTTATATAGGTACTACTCAGAGCACTAGTAGCCTACAGATTGAAATTCAGCTGCTCTAAATTTTCAAATATATCTTTGTACAATAGTGTTAACGAAAGACACGCTCACACTTGAATAAAGCTAAAAAAATCAATAATATATAATAAATTATTTATATAATTGAACAATAGAAAACATAACACCCAATTTCAATATAAATGTAATTATGCAGTATTGACTAATAATGACTTGGATAAATTGTAGTAATACTTTAATATAATTATTAATGATTATTTATTTTGTATATTGTATAATACTATCATTAATATAGTTTACTATGAAAGTTGATGTAATATTCTTGTGCCTAAAGCTTTTTATGTTGTGTTCTGCTATTTTGGTAATGTAAATTCAGCCCAGAATGCTAGCTTGTTGTAATATGCTTAATTTTTATTGTTTTTACACATCTTGGTGTAATGAGAATATATATATTTCTACTTTATAGATAAATTAATATACATAAATGATACTATACCAACTATTTATTTTTTATTTTATCTTTTACTAGCTGTCCCGGCGAACTTTATACCATCTCAAAATCCGTAAATTTACATAAAAACCTTCCTCTTGAATCATTATAATCTAAAAAAAATTAATTGCAATAAAATCTGTTAAGTAGTTTAAAAGATCTAAGCGAACAGAGGGAAAGCGACTTCATTTCTTAATAATATGTAAAGAAAAGGTTTTATTTTCTATGTGTCTTTGTGACAATAAGGAATATTGGTAAATTGGTTTTCAAATGTATTTTATTAAACTATCAAGAACCAAAAACCATTATAAAATATGCTGTGATATAAATATCAGAAGAATCAATTTTGATATACAATTATTATTACATTATATTACATAACAATGGTAATATTTATAATATATATTTTGAAATAAGGGTCTGAAGTAGAACTGCTTTTTCGTTTTTGTTTTATAGTTTATCTAGATAAATATTTTCTTAGATGTTTTGAACAATAAAAAAAAATACTATGTTTCAGCTATTATAATTGCTATTATAATTTTATTACAGTATATTGCTATTAGATTTGAGTAATAATATTATGTTTGCTAGGTTTCATTTAATGATGTTTCATAAAAAAATTCTTTGTTATCTGATTAAGTATCTTGTTAGTAACTAGTTATATTGGTAGAGGGTGTAATAGTGTTCTTAGGTTGCTTTCAGTATTTAAGGTTGATCTTTTGTTGGATTATTAGTACTAGAGTTTTGTACAAAAGAAAAAAATTACAGAAGGAAAATAAAATGTCTTGTACATACATTTCAATTGTTAGGATATCACATTGTACGTTTTATTTTAAAGCAAAGAAAATTAAAATTAAACCTTTGTTAATTACATAATGTATGTTCATTATATGCTTAAAGGGCGGAACACACATATAAAGTATTATATGTTTTTCGAATATTATGATTTTATCGATAACATTTGTGCTGTTTTGTCAATGCAGGTGTATTTTACATATTTTGATATTTTACTGGCATACATACTTTCAGTCAGCCAGTCAAGTTTACATTTTGGCAAGACAATGAGCACTTCAAAATACAATTTTAATATAGATATAAATTTAATAAAATTTTGCAGGTACATAACAGTAATTGATTATGTCATTTTATTGTTTCTTGCCAGATTTGTTCGGCAGTACATATAGTGTTTATTATGAAAACCGGAGTACAGTTTTAATTATGTGTCTCATTTATTTTAGCAATTAGTGAGTCCAGCTCATGTTTTGTCTCAACCGACGGTTATTCACCCCGCGCAACAGCCGCCTCCCCAACCACCGCCTCAGCCACAAACACAGCATGTCCCCTCCCCACAACCTGTAAGAGCTTTTTTTTATTTCGGATTCACTACAAAAACACTGAGATTTTTATTTAGTTTCTAACTTTTCGTTGTTATGTTAGAAGCAGTTCCTTCAATGGCTGGTTCTGACCAGAGGATTCTGTAAATGAATTTACTTTTATGATGTGTCAGTAAAGATTATCAAAGATAATTATTTAGAAAATGTTATTTATGTTTATGTAAAAAGAATTAGTGAAAACTAATGATTATTTATATTATTTCAATGAACAGTCCTCTTTTATATTACAGCCTTCTCAGCCACAACAACAGCTACCACGTATACAAATGCAGCATTTGCAGCAACAACATCAGCAGCAAATGCATCTCCAACAACTACAGCAGCAGCAACAACAGCAACAGCAATTGCAGCAACAGCAACAGCAGTTACAACAGCAGCAGCAGCAACTGCAACAGCAACAACAACAACTGCAACACCAACTCCAGCAGCAGCAGCAACATATACAGCCCCAACAAATACAACATCAACAAGTTGTTATGCATTCATACATTAATCAACAAACTGTGAGTAGTAGAGTATTAGAAAAAAATTGATGGTTATTGATGATATCTATTAAATATCTATGTAAAAGTAAAAAAAGAATGATTGTCTGGCAAGGGGTTGGTATTATCAAAAATGTCAGGCTAATGAAAAAATATCATCTAATTATTATCCAAGTATTATAATCTAATATATAAAATTTCCATGTCACAATGTTAGTTACCGTACTCCTCCAAAACGGCTTGACCGATGTTTACCAAATTTTATATGCCTGAGAATTGGCCAACATCTATTTTTCATACCCCTAATTGTTAAGGGTAGTCCACCCCTTAGTTTTTTATGTTATATGCGGTACGAAGTTCGCGGGGTCAGCTAGTAATATATAAAAATCAGACTTTATACTATAACGTAAGTTCAATTTCCTTAACTTTAGGGCAACATTTTATCAACTTTAGGGCCTAAACAGGACAACGCCTTGCCAGACTCCCTGTCTGGCAAGGTGTTGCCCTGACGTTAAGTGTCAGGCTAAAAAATCACACTATAATTTGATGAATTTAGATCGGTACTTAGTAATGTCCGTCCATACCGTAAGATCGTTAGTACCGTCTACCTGCCGAAGCCACGACCTTCATAATTCTCTATTGTCCTTACCTGTATTGGGAGCATATGCTGACAAACTATCAGCTTTTATAAAATAACAAAGGTCTGGGGTTTACGGGTTCTTACTTTATTTGCATTGAAACCATCATAGGTGTTTATTAAGTTAATAGTACTTAGATACTGTTATTTTGTTTACTACATAATATCAATCTTATTTTTTTTTACTTAATTATTATAATCAGAATGTTTTTAAAACTACAATGTAAGTTTAATTGTTATTTTAAAAGCTTAGGTCACTATTGAAGTATTTATGGAGAAGGTAAATGTACTAATAATTATTTTAAAATACACTAATTGTTTCTCATAGCAACGAATAAAATAATTTATCATGTTTTTAGGGCACACCTACAAGAGCACCACCACCTCGACTGCCAAATCAGACTATAAATAGCCCGGGCGGGGTCACTCTTGTTCGACCAGCGGTACGAGCCACTAAACCACGAAGACCTACAATGCGTATACCTTTAGTCAACTCACCGATGCAGGTGCCTACGCGAGCCCACAACCCTCAACATCTACAGGTATTAAATTGTTTCCTTATCAAACTTATTATTTCTTAGTAACAAATGTTACTTCCGGTGTTTTCATTATGTTATACTCCAATTAATAAATTATATACATGTCTACAAGTAAACATTTTTCTTATCAAAGGTGAGCTCTAGCGCAAACGTCCCACGCGTGTCTGGTGTGTCGGGCGTGGCGGGTGTGTCGGGTGTGTCGGGTGTGTCGGGTGTGTCGGGCGTGTCGGGCGTTCCGGGTGTGTCGGGCGTGCCGGGTGTTTCGGGCGTGTCTAGTGTGGCTGGCGCGGTACTGGCAGGTGCAGCGGTGCGCGGGCCGCGGCCTCAGCGGCCGTCGTCGCCTCGCGTGCTAAGCCTGCACACCACGCAGTCGCTACACCGCCCGCCGCGGCCCCGCACCCCACTGCAACAGGTGATCTACCTTTTTGCTTAAATTAACTTACTATCCTTATTCCATCTGCCGCACTGGATATTGTTAAAAGTCTCGCGCTTTGAAGTATTTTTTGGAAAGGAGAATGCTGCAAAGGATTTTTTGTAAAAGGACTAGAGACTCGAGATAACGTTTATTAAAATTGTATTAAGTATTATAATGTTACTTTTAAAAATATTATAGTAATTATTAGTATATAAATAATATATTATTACTGTCATTTTATTATATCTGATGTATTGAGTACCTAATTTCAACTCAAAATTCGTAGGTTAAATTTTTTGTTTTATACCAATATAAATATGTACAATGTAATACTTCTTTGTGATGAGAGAAAGAAATAAATTATTATTATTGTTACTAAATTCAAGGTAATTTATGTTCCTACTAAACTATTACCTTATTCAATAATAGCAGCAGCAATTACCCCAGCATCATGTCGCGCAACATGTTATGCCCCAGCAAGTGCACCAGCAACAAGTACACCAGCAACAAATACATCCACAGTTGAAGCTTTCAACTCAACAAGTATGTTTTTATTCCTAAAAATTAAACTGCTACTCTTGTATTTCGAGTAAATCTATATATATTATTTAATTTGTTTTAGCAACAAATCCTTTTAAACCACCAACACCAGCCATCGGGTCAGCCGGCATCACGTATAATCACACCGCAAGGCACAATTGTAACACAAAATATGCAATCTCAAATTTCACAGCAACATTTAGTTGCTCAAGCTAATCAGAGTAATGGGCCGGTTCCTCAGCAAAGTAATATGAATGTGATGCAGCAACGAGCTTCCCCACATCCACAAGTGCAGCTGCCTGTAAAAAAAGTTGTTGTTCAACCAAATAACGCAAATGATATGGACGACTTGGAGGAGAGTATTACGGCAGCAATAGTGCAGAAAGTGCCAGCGGAGAGTGTCAATTCCCCACAACAGTTCCACACGCCGCCCCCTAATATAAGGCAGAATCACACTGGCCACAATCCACAACATCAAATGAATTTCAGTCCGCAGCACAGTTTTCAACCCCAAGTTGGATATGATCAATCTCACATGCAGCAAAACCCTCAAACTCTTACGCAGTTGTTAATGGAGCCTGATAGCCCAGAAGAGGAAAGACAAATAGTAACTCTTAAAAATGGTCAAAGGGTAACAGTAGCAGACTATAAGAGAATGCAGAAATCAACACTTAATATGAATCATCAACAACACTCTAGGTAATTTCAATATTATAATGTATTTTTATTATTAGTTAGTGTAACTGCTTTATAATAAAATCTCATAACTTTACCGTTTTAAAGAAAAATATTATAATATATAAAGTGTTGTGTTGGTGAGTCAATAGCTAAAAAGAGGGAAATTAAATAATATAGTCTGTTTAATATTCCCCATTTAGCATATTAAAACGTAACATACATACAGTTTGATACATTGTAGTTTAGATAAGAAAATTAACCTATGCGAGTTTTCGTTAATATTGCAATTTTTACACAATTTTTTATCCATCTAATATAGACTTATTCTGTCACTATAAGCACAGTGAAGTCTGTATTTGTAATATAATATTAACTTTAACTTTATAATACGTCTCGGCTAAATAATTAGATTCAATAGATGTTCATTAAGAAAACATGTTTTTTTTTTTCAGGGAAAGTGGCAGACAGACTTTAGTTAGAAGTAAAGAACAACAAAGGCCAGTGCAAAGGGTTTCTCCTATGCAAACGCAACAACAAGCTTCACATTCTGGTATGTGTGAACATTCTTTTTATCATTTTACTTCAACAATAAACATACTATGTTCACCCTAGCATCATTGTTATTTTCTAAACTTAATTGTATAAAAGGCAAAGGCTTTGAATTGCGTATTAAATATAGGGTTTTCCAATACGAATTGATTGGTGTTGACACGGTTGGCAAATGTTATTTTAAAATGTTCAATGCCAATGTTATGTTTGTAAACAATAACAAAAATCCAATAACAAATTGTAGAGAAACTATAATAATAAATGATAATTATATAATTGTAAACTACTAATGTTCATTTTAGAAAACAGTGATGTTGCTGCAGCCCCAGAACCAGGCTCAGAACCACAATCAGCTAAAATGTTAATTTTCCTACAAAATGGAGAACAAAGACTTATTACCTTTACATTGCCAAAAGAAAGTTGTACCCTACAAGAAGTTCTTGAACAGGTATTTTATTATTTAAAATTAAGCGTTAATACTCGGATTAATTTTATAACTACTGTAAGTGGCTTATTTATTATTGCTTATTTTATTGTTTTCATATTGTCGAAATTGTTTCAGGTCAATGTTCCTTTTACTGAAGATACTCATATTCAGTGTATGCAAAACACAAGTAGTGAAATAGATTATTTTGTATCAGTAGGTTCAACAACCCGAATTGAAGAAATGTTAGAAAATCATCCGGTAAGATTTTATTCTTGTTTTTTATTTAAAAAACTTGAATTTCCAAATGTTGTGGTTTATTTTATTATATTGACGATATTGCAGATGTTAGTTGGAGACATCAGCAATAGAAGCTCACCTAATGTGCTATCCCAACCTCAAAGTAGTGAGATGGTAACACCAGAAAAATCAATGTCTACAGACAATGGTAATTGTATAAACTCACGTTGTTAATTCCTATATAATAATATGTTTTACGTATGTATGAGTTAGTTAAAGTTTATACAATTCAAACAATGGTTATTGTAGCAAATTTACGAAAATGATTATTACACACAATATTATATTAACTAAAATACTTTGTATCATAGATATAAAAACTTTTTTTATGAACTTAATCAAGAACACGATATATATTATATAATATTTAATAAATTTTGAATGACTATACAAGATATTTGTAATGTTTATTTTTCTTTAAAGGTAACAATAGTCCTGAATCTCCTGAACAGCGATCACCGCCGCCTCGATACGTGGAGGGGATGCTAGCAGTTTGCAAATCTTGTGGTTATACTGGATGTGACTTCAGTCGCTGCCAAAGGTAGATAGCTAGATAAATGTAGATAAAGCTAGATAAACAGCAAAAAAATATTTTAAGCAAAAAAGTAAACCGACTTTAAGTTAAAAAAAAAAAAAAATCTTACCTTTGTTATAAATTGTTAGACTTCAAGAATTAATTTTGAAGGCTATGCTCTTATCTTTATTTTGCATTTGTATTGCAAACTCGCGGTACTACTGGCGAATAAGAAAATACAGTCACATTTCCTGTTTATTCCCTGTGAAAAAAAGATCCTGACTTTTAATATTATAGTATTTCATTTAATTTTTTCCTGTTGTTTTCATTTGTAGATGTAAACGTGTTTTTACTGAAGAACCAAAAAGTGTACCTATAACAATCAAGAAAGAGCAAAAGAGAAAAGAACCAGAAAAACAAAATAAGTGAGTTGAGTATTAGTTAAAATCACTGAAAAAACATAGACAAATGCATGTATTTATTTTTTATTAGGGGCAGTTAAAAATGTACATGACTATCATATAAAAATGTACATGACTATCATATAAAATGTACATGACTATGATATGCTATTTCCTTGCAGTTCCTGTGGTGATGGAATAAAATTAAACTTATTAAAAACTACAATGAAAACAATAAATAGTAAAGTAAGTACATTTTAATAGTAAATCTCTTATGTTGTGTACTTTCATAATATATGTTATATAAATAAATAATTTTTTTCTAAAGCTCCCTCCAGAAAAAAAAGCAACTAGAGTAAGAAAACCAAGAGGCAAGCAAGCTGACCCGGAACCCGTGATATTAACATTAAGTTCTGACGAAGAGGATTCCAATAGTTCTTTGTTCAATAGTCAGGTAAGCTGCTGACATTATTCTGCTGTTTAACAAAACAGATTTTATCCCGCGGATAAAATAACTCTTTCTTTATTTGTAGCACGAGCATCTAATTAATATTAAGGAACCAACGCTTAGCGAAATAGAAGGTGGAACTGCAGACAGTGGCATAGGCAGTGACCATATGGATGGTAAGCATTTATGTTTAGTTTTTTAAAAGTTTTAAAGTTTCGCAGTTCATATAATATGTGAGCCCTGCTTTGTGTGTTGGATCCTATATTAATCCAGTTTTTAGAAGACTAATTCTGACAAGTAAAATATAGGAAATAACAAACAAAGCCGCTCTTTAACAGTTTCCCAGTTTGACATTTGGAGTATTGATTATAATAATATAATACATAAATAATGTTGTTTACTTATCATCATTATATTTACGTTGCCAACCATTTGTATGTCCCACTGCTGGTAATGAGTCTCTCCCCACAACCAGGGAAGGCTATTGGTGGAGATACAGGTTAGTGTCAAATTCGTGTCGGATGTTGTCATTCTGCACAAAGTGCCTGCGTCGAGATTTAACGACTGTTATCTATCAATAAGACCCGGGACCGACGGCTTAACATGCCCTCTGAAGTACAGAAGCGTGCATGAAATTTTGTCACTACACATCCAAGTGCCAACCGTTCCCTAGGTTGATTAGCAGTGACATACGTAACATCATTTATTGTAAGAATAAATGAGAAATTATTATTTATACCATCGTTGTCTTTTGCATTAGT
>DWAV01000642.1:0-17758 GCA_018231305.1 Noctuana lactifera
GTGTATGGTATGCAACCACCAAGTCACAAGCTAACAGACTAAACGCAATCTAAAGCTAAACTCTCAATAGTTGTGTTAGTAGCGGGACGTACCTACTCGCAGTGGTCATGCTGCTCTTCGTCAACATACGAGCAATTGTTAGAATGCCGTGTAGTACTTAGCTATTTTTACCCGGTCATTGATTTCCTGCGCCCTTGGCGCGTAGTTCCTCGCAGGTGAAAGCCGCCCGCCCACGCTCAGCAGCCACCGACCGCGTCCTCGTTAACCCCTGACCTTGACACGGCTTCTCAAACAAATTGATATTTCGGGTGAGCTTTGCTAAGATCCCCGACGAGCCTGGCTAATTTGGGAAACTGTCTCTCACTATTATGGAAGCAAATACGGCCCACGGGGAATTATGGTGCCTATTACGATAAGTAGCTATTCTTTGGGTCTTGTGTCATATTGTACTCAAGTAGGTATTACTCGTATACCTTTTCTCTAGTTTATGAAATTATGCTTAAATTCTGTCTTACATTATGTTAATAAAAGCAATAGGTATGTATTTTCAACCGACTTCAAAAAAGAAGGAGGTTCTCAATTCGACTGTATTTTTTTATTTTTGTTACCTCATAACTTTCGACTGGGCAAACGGATTTTGATGTTCTTTATTTTTAAAGGTGGTGCTTCCCGTGTGGTGGTTCTATTTCAAGTTGGTCCAGTTCTTATATAAGTCTTAAAGGTTGTTTTCGTAACGCGAATAATAATTATGTTTGGTATACCTACTTTTTGTCTTAGTGACAGCTTATATAGGTATTATTATTAGGTAGGTATTAGTAAGACAAAAGGAAATTAAGATAAATTATTCTGCCAACAATCTGATTGGGAAACCCAAGGGCCATGACAAAAGCTTTATATGGCTTATCGGAAAATCAACAAGGCTCATCGCTGCACAGCGTCGTAACATGCTAATCAGTATTTTTCTCATGTAAATAAAATATCTCTTTTGTGTCTAATAAATTAGCTATTTTTCTAAGTAGAACAGCACCTTCTTGTTAAAGGTTAATAATGTCTGTAGGTTACAAGTGTGCAATGAACTTAACGCACTTCTGTCTCATTCAATCCATCTACAATTTCTAAGCTCACCTTCTTTGTTTAAGTACGAGTAGTTATGAAAAGTCGTAATTAACTTACGAGCAAAATTACCGAGAAATTTTATTATACCGAGATTGTGATTCTTCATTAGTCGTCCGTTAATTTCATTCATCATAAATTAATTTCGATCAATAAAACTCTCACGAATTTTAATTTATTCAGTAATATGGCATACTGTCTCATTTATTATTTCGCTTTCAATAAGCCGCTGAATTTCCGATAAGCCTACCTTTTTGGTATCGTTTGAATTAAACACAACGATGCTTAGTATGTTTCAAAATGTTCTCTCATTCCATTTGTAATATTAGTCAACCGATCGAGATGAATCATTGACTCTTGCAACGGGCATAAAGCCTTAATAGTTGTAACTCTTTCGAGGAACTCTGACTCACATCAGACCTGAACATTTCTATCATCAAGAACCGTTGCTTCCGGCTTAATAAGGCGTTATTGATTGTTTTACTTAATTTAATTGAAATTTTTATATTTCCGAAGTACCTACTTACAAGTTTTTGTACATCGTTAGCAGTTTAACGTTAAAGACCTTTTTCGCAATAGTAAATTTCAGCTAGCACTTAATTGAATGAAACCTCCATTCAGCCGCCCAACATTGAAACAAGAATGAAAAAAGTGCAGCGTGAATTATTTCCTCAAACACGGAATTGGACTTTGTCGTAATTGGGGCGGAGACTTTATTTTTATCGGCCAAGTTGAAGCGGGTCGTAAGCGGAAGAGATACGGCAGTGAAAGTTTGCTTGGAGTAGTTGGGCATAAGTGGCTCTCGGCTCTCGACTTGGTGGAACTATGAAGTAGCTTTTAAAGTTTTGCATAATATTTGTCATTTGGTGTCCGTCTTCGGTGGATACTTGTGTGTTTAATGGTCGCTGCGTCCCTCAGCCGCCGTCCAGCGCTCGACGCTCGGCTGCGCCACTATGCACGCGCGGCCGCCGGGGGCCGAGGTGCTTCATAATCTTTATTGGATTTACATATTTATAAACATTGCCGTCGCCGTGTCGTTTGAACCGTTGTTGTTTTTCTGTATTTTGCGAATACAGTAACGACTTAAAATCGAGAGCGGGGTCGCTTTAGCAAAGTGTTCGCTTATAATTTTTTTGGGACCCGTTGTTTTTTTACTCTCAACCTGTTTTCATAAGCGATTACTCAACAGAAGAACCAATAACACTTTCAATTGCTTTTAACTTGCTATAAATAAACTTACTACTCAAAATAGATCGTTTTCTCACTTGAATGCCTCGGTGGCGTTAGTGAAATGTATGCAAACCGAAGATATTCCGGTTAGTTTCAGTTGTTTGAAATAGGTCAAGTCCTCGTACAGTATTCATCAATTCTCCCGACTGAAGCCATCTAATTCAGTAACCACACAGCGTGCCCTAAAACACATGTTCTGTCGCTTTGCATATGTCCGCCACTAGGGCACTGACGGCTCTGAGGTCACCGCTTTAATATTCAACTCGTACCCGCATCACCGGCACCGCCACGCGGTGATGCGCCTCGCGTCGCCCTTGACTGGTGCGCCGTAGAGTTCCATATTGCTTGTTGTCAGTATATAAAGAACGTTGTAAGGGTTTGAGATAAGAATCGTGGTGGATAGGGCGCGATAAAAATGTCGATGTCTTGAAGGAAGGCCGCGGTGCGTTGGGATCGCGAGCACGTCTGCAATGTATCTAGGAAACTCTCTCCAATGATGAAATTGTTGGGAAACATTTGACTGTGTTATCACGTGTATTCTATCACATATTTTAAATGGAGCGGATCTGGAGACTCGTAATATGGAGTATGTAAAGTTAGTGCATCTTAAACGACAACTATTTTATAATTATTTGTAAGATTTTTATGATAACAATTGCTTCATTGGTACATCACTATGACGTAGATTACATCGTTCGTTACTATCGCATAACCACGGCTGATGAGTGGGAGTGTTGTCCCTAGCTGTAGTTCTGAGTACACTCACCACTACCATAAAATACATTCCACTGCGTTCAGCGTTGATTTGGCGATTTATCAATTCCACTCAAAACTATTGTGCATTTAGCAAGTATTGTTATAGGGGTCCGTGAGCACAACCCATGTTTCATCTTCAGATAAATAATTAACTGTCATCTCAAAAAAGGTGTCTGACTGAATTTTTCTATTCTTAATATTCTTATTGCTATTGGCGAATTGGATGAGAATTTTATAATTTGGAGAACAAATTGGACATTATTTATATATCCGCCCGACATAATAACAAAATATGATAATTCAATAGGCATTGTTTACAATTACGCTGACAGACTGTTTACTTGTTTTCATAAAACAATGCACAAATATTTGTGTCACGGCATCGCTGAATGGGTAAAATAAATGTTAATAATGGTAAAAGTGTACGCGAAATGAGAATAACGGCTCAATGTGGTAAACAAAGTACATGACATCTGCGTTTAACTCGCGAACGTTTGTTTTTCACAATCCCATTGTGTCGTTTACGTTTATAGAATGGTATCTGGCAGATTCAGTTGAACAAAACCTCAGTTATGTTATGTTATGACCGCTTTGTTCGAACATCGCCGCCGACTGCCGACAGAGCCGACGGATTCGCATTGAGCGAATGAATTTGCTTTTGTTCAGTGACTTCATTGTAAGTTGTGGAGTTGTGGACAACTGTGTTACGCCCACCGTACACATGTTATTATAATCCGTGAACATAGAAACATACTCACGGTACAAGTGAGAATAATAATTGAAAAAACTGTATGGATCACTCCTGTGCTTGGATACTAACTTTTATTAATACGAGTAATTATATAATAACTAATAACTGTCCAACAGCGTCTCGGAACAATAGAAGCTACCTGCCATATCCCCAGCACCCAGGGTTGGCTGGTAGAAAATGCTACCAGGACATTGAAATCTGTCTGATAGATTAACTAGCATCTAGCATGTCATAAAAACTTAGCTACATATGAAGCCGCTAAGGATCAGCATAACTTATAGCCTTAAAAATATATATTCAAATCGTATCCCTTTATTTCCATCTAGCTTAATGGCACGCGTGTTTGGTCGTGTGAGTGGCGCGTGCGCATGCTTAAATAGTACAAGCTCATTGTTTTAATTATTATAATTGAATTTTTTATATTTATCACATACTGCAGTAGTGGTAGGCTTCAACCCTTTATGTCCCGCAGCAGGGCGCAACCCTCACAACACGAGGCAGAGGACAAAGCCGAGGCACATTCCACACACACACACACAGAAAAAAAGAAAAGTTGTGGCGTAAAACAGATTACAAAACAATAATTTTAAATTATATTCTCTTAAACACGCAATTAATACGCACCTAATAATAATACAATAACGTTTAACAGAAAACAAAAATTCCTACGTATTTAAGAATTTATATTATTATGAGCGGCTTTGATTGTATTTTGAACCCTTACCCATTCTTCTAACCTTTTATTGAATTGACGTAGCGATGTACTTTTTACTTTTTTTTTTTTATTTGAAAGATTATTACACGAACACCCAGACCAAGAACAGAAAATATATAACGTAACTGGACGCTTCGAATGGCTGACCGGCATAATATCTATTACACGACACGGGTCGTTATTGTTACCTCGTGTTCCAACTGAACACCAATGAGTACGAGCTGAACTCGTTGAGCTGGTGAGCAGAACAGAATCGCAGTTACATGGCGAACGCGTCAACAGCCGCTCTCCGTCACATTAGACGTTTCATATAAAAATGACGAGCAGGCAATGTGGGCGTGCACTTGTACTACGCGTCCACGGTCCACGCTACTACACGCTATTCCACTGCACGCGCGGTGTACACTGTACACGCCACCGACGACGGAGCGACACCGACCGCCTCCGCACTGCGCACCGGCAATTAGACATGCTTATCTGTGGCGATAATTGTATTCAAATTCTTAATACTGAAAGATATTTGCGGGTCTACTTTGAACACACGAACAATTCGAATCTCGTTTTGATTTCGGGTGCAAGCAAGTAGAATAGCAATGGGTCGAAATGAAATACGCAAATGTGTTCAGAGCAGAGCTGCCGGTCACAGGCGAGGTCGACTCAGATTACATTTCACTGCTTAATTTTCGCGGTGATTCGTTATTTAGATACCTATTTAATGAATTCTGGAGGATAAGCGATTATTTTCGGAACATTATTAAACTGTGGTCTTTCAAATATTATTTAAATAATTTATTTGACTATAAATATTCATATCGCGTGCCAAATAATGTTTTTATAAGTTCAAAATGGAAAAACCGACCGCTTGTGAAATTCCTAACAGCGCCCAACGAACCGTATGGAGCTTTAACCAAAACAAATGATTCCCAACAGTATTTTGAGTTGTGTCAACTGTTTATGCGTATTGACTCATCCGCGCTTCACCGGTCAAGATTGCAGCCCAAACATATAAAAAACGTCAAAGTTTTGAATTGGTTAAATCAATGTTTAGTATACTCCCACCCGGTAAGAACTACAAGACATCGTACGTAGGTGACAATAACGGTAATTTCCTTCCTCTTCTTATGTTGTGGAACTATCTTATTAGTGGGACATAAAGTGGGAAATTTAAGCGTACCTAATATTGAACATTTCTAAGCAACATACATCCGTACCACATTATACGATAGACGCAATGAAAATCTACGCCAAAATGAAAAACTAACTGTACTAAAAAGGAAACCAAAAAAGATTTCACAATGAAATTTCCACCCTTGCTCCAATTCGATCGGTCCACAAAACGAACAATTGAGAGTTAAAAGCGTGTCGCTAAAAGTACGAGCATTCGACCATTTTACGTACTCGTAGCTCGCACTGCTCGTAGCTCGTGCTCCTGAGTGCTGAGTTATGACAGCGCGCGGCCGCAGTGGGGTGACAAACAGTGTTCGACAATTGGCGTTCTGCGCTGTCGAAATGTTTCTCGTACTATCGCGGTCCGTGTTGTTTTGTTTTGTCACTACATCGCACGACTCCACTTCGAAACCGTTTATCTTCAAATCTTATCAATGCGGGTAAGGTTGACAAAGTCGGTTAACAATCTTATTATATTAAATACCTACATATTTATATTAGTAATGGTACCGTTTGATAAAGATTAGCGGCCTGTAGATAATTGTGACTATTTGTGCTCGCCGTTTGGCCCGCGCTTCCGTCCACGAAATCCTTTTTTGGTAGACAAAGTTTTACTATTTTTTTAAATTCTTTTTAGTGCTCACTTACTTACAAATAAAGAACCTATCTACTCTGACATTTCATCAATAATATTTGTATTAAGTAAATATAATATGTATAATAAAATTTCAATTTCCTTCTTATTAATATCTCGAGGTAACTAAATTACGCTGTCATATAACTTCTGGACTTCACTATCTACGCTGTAGCAGCTTATATAATAGTAACTTACGCTACCACCCTAGCACCGCGGCACCGCTACAGCCAACACCTGCCAAAAACTCAAATCGGACGTTCCGCTGTCAGAACTTCTACCATTCGCGTAGCTTGCATTTGAGCCCGCCGTAAAACGAAAACGATCAGCAATAAAAGCGTGTCGCTGCAAAAAGGGTGCACTAACATTGAACGGTGAACAAGAGTCACGGCACTTCGGCACGAGACCACGAAACGCTTAAGGGCCCATTCACACCTACCTCCATCATACATACGAGTACATAACTACCGTAGCCCATACAGAAAACGAAACTAGGTTACTACTTCGCAACAATCCGCGACTACAACGTATGAAAGTGCACACATTTTTCACTCAAACAGCTCCGCCCTCACAGGAAACATGCGAATGCAAGCAATAGAGAAAGTATACACTAACTCTTATAATATTACAATGGACTCCCGCACAATAACGCCTGACACAAATTAACCATAGAGGAAACACAAAGTAGAAACAGATAAGGCAGTTAGTGGATAAGTCGGAGGCTTTCTGTCCGCCAACCAACAGACTGAATCTGACACACAACATGCTCAACTAGCAGAAAGCCCGCCTAAAAAGTGGGTGAGAAGCAGTGGCCGAGGTAATGATTCCCCTGAGGCTGCTCTTAAGGAACCCACGAACCTTCGAATGGTGGGCCAGCATGGTAACTATATACTCGTATGTTTCTCTTGTAGTTCTAAGACACACCACTAACCACTAACCCGATGTTCTCAAGCCGAGGTCGCCTCATCCGCATTGTTTGCGGATTACCATGTCTCCAGTGCTCACTATGCACTGGATAATCAGCTTTTAAACCACTAGTCTCGTTATCAAAGACTAAACTCATGTTACCGCTTCAGCAGCACAAAACCTTTATCCAGGCCTGCGAAATAGACCTCCATAATTTTCAGTATATTAACTAGGTATCATTACGCATCCTATAGAGTTAGTGATTGCCTGCAAGTCTTGCAACCCTCTTTATAGCCCACTACTCAATTCTGAGAATAAATCTGTACTCAAAAGGGAAACAGTTGTTTATTGATACTCCCTCTCTACATTTGTTGTGTAAATACACAAACTCTATGAAAAAATAAAAAGACCGTTTATTGAAGGGAATTTTTTGATATCAGAAACCCATTAGTACATTTCCTTGTGGACTGGAATGTGAAGGACGAATAATAGTCGCTTTAATATATAAATATAAAGTGTAATGGAATTTAATATTATTATCTAATAATGTAGAGTCCAGCGAACTGGATACTGCTTACTACAATTTATAGCTTAATTTAATTACATTCTGCATAAATTACTGCAACATTAGTACTCGATTTACATTTAAATTGGAATGTAAATCTAATAGCGCGAATTATTAAGATATTAGGCATAATAAGTTTGCCGTTCCAATTAATAACGATATGGATATGATTTGTACGAGAGATAAATATATATTATTATATCTATAGTAGAAATCAATTATAATAAAAATACGAGACGTATACTCGTAGTATCCAACGACGTAGTGTAGTGGTTACCGTGTCGCCGTGCCACGTGGCCCGCATGGTTCACATGGCCCATAGTCTACATCGCAATAGACTACAGCGTTCGAGCGCTGCCGCTCGCTGGCGGCTGACACTGATGAATCTTCGCCAGGGATTGCATTATTAGTTATTAGTGGAGAATAAAGATATCCGCGGCCCAGAAATACACTAATAAGTGACAAGAATAATAGCAATAGCTCAGAGTCAAATGATTATTATAGTAATATTGCAGTAAGGGATGAAATAACTACCGGATTTCATAATTTTACGATTCGTAGGCACATACGTTCGTTATTCAAAGACCCTATAGTCTCGTGTCTCAAAAATACATTATTTGTTATGACCGTGTTTCGCGCTTGCAGTCGATCGGAAAGGACGATACTGCATCTCATCCTCAAACTGCATCGTCAATAGGCTTTGGCCAAAAATTATATCAATAAGTCATCGTGCAAATGTAGACAAATAGTGATGTCTGCTATGAACTATGAAGTAACGAAGACACACACGAACGGGCGTCCAGTGCGGTTCCGGGGCCGTCGCAGCGTCGGCTACATACTCGTACTAGACATTGATGAATTGACTACTCCTCTGCAGTGCAAGTTCATAATTCAGATATTATTTTGTTCCGCGTTCAGATATCGCACAGTAGATATAAGAGCCTACCATTGCATCGTTTTAATTACATGTAGAATGAGACTTGCATCCAGTTATTTTATTCATATAAGTGTGCTTTGAGCACCCGGCACACGAGCGACTCGCGCCACGTGTAGTCGAGCGATGTCGGTATGTAGTGAGTACACAAAGCTACATCACATAAGTCAACTTGAATTCAGATAGCCTATTTGCGACAGAGAGGCTTGCTAATATGTATTTAGTGCTGCGTGGATCTTATTCTTTATCCAAAACTTGACTCCAAATATATCCAGATTATTTATTTTCTATCTAGCTTTTTGTATAGACCGGGGGTTTACAAACTGTTGAGTGCAGATCGCGGCCGATGTACTCGTAGCTTAGTTATATTTTACTTGTAGTTGTCATATTAACGGTGATCCGGTTGCCCTCCGTTGACCGGCAAATCTTTTTCTACGGTGAAGCAAATTTATTGTTTTAATTTAAGATCGCTTTTTTTGTATAAAAATTTTTGTTTTTTTTTTATATTGTTATTTTTGGTATGTAGATAAAAAGTAATTAATTATTGTGGCTGTTTTAATGTAAGGCGACTCTTTCAATATGAGTTTACTACTTACATTAGTTAATCACAGCTACATGTCTCCGAGCCGGCGGGCGCTGCGCGACGGCGACGCTTGTTGCGGACATCCTCTAGGATATTTATATCACTATACGCTTCCACACACCAAGAATCCAATATCCCGACAAGTAGTAAATATGATGGACATCTCCAACATGTATAATGTTCTAAACAGTTTAATCATTATTACTTGCCATAATTTTTCATGTAGTACACGAGAGCTGTCTCGTTCTCCAATAAATCGGTCCGCTGCAGCGGTTCCTCATTACGTCAAACACATTTAATGTACTTAGCGACTGTCCCTGCAACTGGAAGCCAATCACTGGCACGAACTTTCCTCGCATTAATATCCATACTACTTGTGTAAATAGAATGTTTGTTGTACTAAGTACGAGTGGCGTCTCGTTATAACTTACAGCCTCGCAGCATGTCTTAGCTCGCTGCTTCCTCATTATTAGTTTGAGCTCATATGTATGCTCATGCGTAAGCAAAATGTTTAATGAGTGATTGCAAGACTTGCCAAAACAAAAACATCACCTACAAAATGATGATTTATGGAAATATTACAAATTAATAATGTAATGGTTAAAACACTAACGTAATACAATTTTTGTAATTTATAACTTTTTTTTTTAAATCTATGCTGCTTATGGCTTCGATGCAGCTTATGGCCTTATTAGAAATAATTTCCCCTGCGCTACTCGTACGTAGAAATGTGACATAGGCCGCGTTGTTTGTTTTGTTTGTCCGACGCGAACATTCGATTATTGGGCTGAACAGGCGCGTTAGAACAAACTACTAATAACCATCGCCAACAATCGAAGTGCGACGAAAACTGCTCTCTGGGGACGAGTAGTGCGACCATGCGAAAACGTTTTGTTGATTGAACGATATTATCGCTTCGGTGTATTACATCAGCACTATATAATGTCCTGTTTTATCCCTCAGTTTTTCTCTTTAAATCGACGTTAAATCAACGGTCCCGGCGTCCCACGGCGTGGTATAATGAACAATTCTTTTCACGACACGATTGCAATCCCACGCTACCAAAGTCCAGAAAGTGGGTTGAATCGAGCCGGTCAAGTATGTAGGAGTTTACTCCAACTCGCGTAATTCATTTTGTACAGCGTTGCAGCGACGGGCGTAGTCGAGTTATACTTTTAAAAAGACTGTGCACGCCGCCTATTTATAAAAATCATCAGAGCTGTGTAAATAGATAGTTTTAATTTAACAGTCTCATTATGAGCGGCTTTTATTACCAACACGCCATAATGTGCATCAGCAGACGCATAAACATAAAACTACTCCTTACACGCCGAGCGGCGCGGCGTCGCGCGCCCGCTGCAAGTTATTTCTGTTGTCGCGATTGACCCCCGCCCCCGCCTCCGCTCCGCGCTCGTCTTTCGACCGATGCACTTATTAACGACACACAGTCACACAACATCCATAATTACGTCGTCAAAGTGTCGGCAGCGACGCACGTGTGTCGTGTCGCGTGTCGCGTGTCGCGAGTCGTAGTCGCCGACACGTCTTGATTGGTAATAAAGTTAGAGATGCAGTTGCGCCGCCTCCGAATCTGTTTTTAATTTACATCCGAGGGGTGACATGTGGCGACTCTCGTGCGCTACTGTTATTAATGCCATAAGTTACATTCTGCGCCGCACGAGCCGCGCGCCGCGTGTCGCCGCGGCTCGATTGATGCGGAGATTGGAGCCTCGAGCCTCGACTCAGACTACAGTGGACAGTGACTAAACTCCTTAGTACATAGTCCTAGCGCTGTTTAAAACACAATTAGAACGAATATTGAACAAAAAATGTAAACGAAAGTTTATTTTCTTTGAAAGAAGTTCAATTATGTTTCTGTCAAATATTAAACAACGGCTGACGTGCCGCAGACGACCTTATTAAAGTCGGCTCTATAAATAAGTTTGTTTTTATTTCTAGCTTAATTCATAATTTCAGTGAGATTATTGGGGTGACTTACCTTTATCAGTGAGGTCGGTATCTCGATACTTACTTACATTAAATTAGAAAATAGAATTTAATGAAAGGCTGTCTACTGTTTGTAATAGACACTTAATTCTATACTAGTTCTTCTTTAACGGTTTACATTTTTTCTTTAATCTAACAGTGTTTTAGGCACTCGCGTAAGCTCCGAAATAACAAAAAATCGTGGTTTTAAATCCTGTAAGTACGATGTTCAATCTTGAGATCGTGCGACCTACTGCGGCATTACCGGTTATTTTATTTGTCTATGGAGTCAGTAGTTATGAGTATTATGTATCTTTTTTCTGAGATTTATAAGAGATTAATAATAGTGAGAGATTATGTAATAGCGACATACTCGTAAGCGTCCCTCGATGTGACTCATAATACATAATAACAACAAAAGAACTACACGTGGCCTTACTCCTTATCAAACAAAGAACGATATACCTAATATTATGTGCGTTGGTATGAAACACACAATGGTTACTTTTGTAATACGAATGAGTAGAACGACAACACCCTCAGACTTATTCCAAATTTAATCTGATTTAACTATGATATAAAAAGATTTAGAACACTAAAGAATAAAAATACATCAGCCGAACCATTCTGTGAAAACAAAGGAACAAAAAAAACAAAAGAATAATTTATTTTTCTTATATCATATGGGATCTCAAACTTTCATCACAGTTAATCTTCTAGATAACATTTAACAACAACGTAACAAGATTTGCAAAACAACCTACATTACCACATTATAAGTAGGTAGCAATCCTAATAAAATTTATATAATATGTACCTAAAATTAAATATACTCAGAATATTACAATATAAAGACCAACTCAAGAACTTTCCTAAAAGGAATCTTAATTTAGGAAATAATTACAATTCCATATTTATTATTGATCAATTTATATTTATAGTCCAAAGTTAAGCCATTGAATAACTACAACTATAGATGAACATAACTGAACTTATGCGGGTGCCCGTAATATGGCTTGGTTTAAAAATTCGTCGAAATAATGTCATACCAACATTGATGAGTATAAATTAAACCATATGGCCGCTGTGCTCTGTGGGCGGTGCGCCCTCTCGAAATCAATCCCCTTCGTGATTCTTGTAAGTCTTCCGTCAGCCCGACGCTACGCATCTCTCCCCAACGAGTTTCGAGCCTACGCTTGACCACACCGAGCCTCGAATTTTATTACTCATCTAATGAAAGCTCCAACCATTACCTACTAAAGCTACTGGTTGTTGATGTAATCAGCTAATCAGTATTGGATTTAGCGTTGGCGATAGAAACAAACATCACAGTTTACAACTCGCGTTCAATAAGTTACAAAATGCTGACGACTTCGGCCAACTCTAGTAACCGACCTGTATATTCGGCCTACCTATTTACTCGTATATTGTATTTTTTTTTACTTAAACGTAGGTACATGCTCCAGTTGTTGTACTTTAATCTCTGCAGCTTCAATGATTTTTCAAATCTCCACAGACGCGATCTTGAAACCTTTTATTAATTTAATAAAAATTACCTAACAGCAACAATAAGGATTACTCTTCCATTTGTAAATAAACACCCATGAATTGAAACAAAATCTTAGCGTAAAATTAATGGACATGAGATGAGATGAGAGTAAGGAGAATCTTTTAATAAATGCGAAACAAAAGTGGCCTATCAGACAAATGGAGCGTAACCTCATAGTATATTAAACCACTTTATCATTACATGCACGTAATGTAGAAGTTACAGATAGAGCTGATCGAGCTTCGCGCGGCGTTGGCAGTGTTGGCGCCGGCGCCAGATAGACACATTAAAATCTAGCGTTTAGCGTTCTACAAGCATTACTGGCGAAAGATTAAGGTTCTGGAAATGTGTCACAGATAATATCGTTAGTGTTCCGTTTGTTATCGAACGTTCACTGCTTTCGCTCAATTAGCTGAAATGAAATTTGGCGATACTGGCGTACATATTGACTGGTATATTTTAAGAAATATCGAATGTATTACTTGCACGTGTACTTACCTACCATCTTTATCTGTCTTGTTCAACCTTCTGACCCTTCTGTACTCTAAATACTTCAACGTTCTTTGAAGTCTTTTTAAATATTATTCTGCTTTCAGCTTTAACTTTTTAGCGGAATACAAAGTAAAGTGTTCTCAAATATTCCCCGCCATGTGTCGGCGGTGCTCGTATTGACAGAAGCAAGTGAAGCAACAGGGCGCTTTGTCCTGCCACTTGTTTACGATCCCCAGATTACTTGAACCAACGGCTCACTTCGGCTTATCTTCTAATAGTTAGCTTGTATGAATAGGGCTGCGAGGCCTACGAGTACGTTCCTTGTGTGTCGGAACTGCCGGCTCGTCCGCGACAATCGATTAATAGCTGTTATTCATTGGATAAGCGCTCTCATTCAACTGGATTGGTCTGCGCAAACTACCGTTAACTAAACTACATTTGTAACTTGAATCTCTTTTAAATCGTATAATGGGCGTCTTTGAAACAAATACCTTGTCGTGGGTGGACATTAATTCGATGGATTGACAGGCGCACCTAAACTATTAACAGCACCATATCTAAAGTTGTATCGTTCCGCACATGTTTCTATTAGGACCTACCTAATATGTTTCCTACATCAAGCTATACATTGTATATTCGTGTATACTTAAACTTTGTAAACTTTGTAAAGTACAATGGCGTATTAATTTATGGTTGAAAGTTGTTTGCAACTATAATTATAATTGAAGTGACACTTACGTTTACATTTAGTATGGTGCATTTGTAAATGTGTTTGGTGTATATACATAAATCTTGACGATGTAACTCAATAAATAAATACATAAATAGTTCCTACGCATGTGATTCAAACCGAGAATTTTGGAGAGTAGAACCGAATCGTTCCTCTATAACGGGAAGTATTAATATTGAGCGCGGACGGTGCCGAGACTGCCGAGGTGCGGGCGATAAGACCATCAGCGACTTCATCTAGTCCAGGAGATTGCAGCGTCGTCCGCTGCAGTATCTCATAATGAACGTTTCACATCTCGTAACGAGGTCAGCAGGACTCGGACTGCTTAATAGGAGCTACGGACATTTTGTTCCGGAGTCGGAATGTACCTATTCGTAGCATGCTACCGTTAGCGAAGAGACCTAACTAAGTACGATTTGTCGGTTAAAGCAAAACTTCTAGGGAGGCAAATCACGCAATAAACATTAACTCGAATTCGACAAAAAAACAGTTATAATTATGTAGGAGTTTATATGAAAATCCGTGTTGTGTACCTACGGGCTTTCTGACATGCTTTACACATGGAAAATACTTAATTATAACCGCTCAAGTCTGAAAATGGAACGCACTGCGCACAACGGCTCGCTTCTCTCCTCAAAGAACTTCTCTTTTGTGGTGCTTTTTGTTATTACTGTACTAGTTTCATGCAAACACTATGTCTACAAGTCTTTACTATGTTACAGCTTCTCACTAAGTAAGACGTTGTAAAAGAAATATTTGAATTCTTTATGTCATCTGTGTCCATTAATCTCTCAGTTATTGTAATGTTTACTTCGAAAAAATGTTAAGTTTATCGTTAAACATGCAAGTGAAATTGTATCGGCTCCTTCAAATAGCACCTTGTACCTACTTAAACGAAGTAATCTTGAATAGTTTTGAGGGATTAAAATCAAGAGAGTATTTAAGTACTTGGATAATATCAGCAATGGTGCCGCTTTCGTGTACATCCGTTGCAAGCGTATTTGCTTTGCACTCATCGATGCTATCTAATCGCCGGGTAATCGAGGCGACACCGCCGCAGCTCGTCGGAAGCACAGGTTCTAATGTTAATATTACGATTTGGTTTATAACTTATCGATACAACTCCCTGAGCGGCGTAATGTCGTTGACCTCGAGTAAATTTGATTTGGTGGACGCACCGTTTAATTTCTAGCGCATATTTGCCGAGCTCGATCAACATGAGCTACAAATGGAATGTCAGCTTATCGTAACTCTAACTGTTGCTCGCCCGCGTACCGGTGCGGTGCGGTGGCGATAACCGTGTTGACTCCCACAAATACCACCAGATAGGCTTATTTAATAATTTCTTAATAAGTTTCCTTTCAAATAGGAGTGAGTTATCATACTGATATAGATAGCTACGCGCCGGTATGACCGGTATCTAGGTATTAGGTGACAAATAAAATTGTCAATGACAATTCCTAGAAATCAATCTAGTACCTATTGGTCGTTTGAGTGTTCCAGGGAATGTCGCCACTATTAAAAATATTAAAGTTGTTTGGTTTCTTTTTCCTGTTCCGTTTATGTACATAAAATCCCGTGTAACATTGAGTTCCTTTTCAAGTTAAAATGCCAGGATGAGTATCCTATTAATAAAACGTCCGTTCGATACACAGGCGATGATTGGTACGAGTATTACTTGCTTTTGATGTTCTCCGAAGCGATGGATTTCTAAACTTCAAACGATCGTCGAAGTTCTTAAAAGCAGGTGCACAGCGCGCAGTGCAGCGATCCCACGCACTGGGATGACAAATGCGCGGCGTCCGGCGGCGGCGCTCCCGAGGCCGACCATCTGCCGTACGTTTTGTACCTGTGTCTTCAACAACGGTACGGTGAGGCTGTAAGCAGGTCCATGCCCGCCATATGGCACATGGACTACTTAAGACGCTCTCGGGATCAACGAGAGTACACATTTTAAATTACTTCGGTGTTCAAACTGTGTAGGTAAGTAACTCAACATACCTTAACCTACCTTCTAATTCTATAAATTTGTTCTAGGGTTATTTTATTACTTATGTGTGCCCATTAAATACAGCCTTCTTATCATTGCAGAATCAGGTTTACGTCACAATACTAGTATAAATTCGTCATTCGTGTTGCTCTTGCCCGCGCCTCCCACCTGCTCCCTGCTCCCTGCTACCTGCTACGCGCCATTCAGCACTCCTCCGCGGAGTTCCACAATCCACATGACAGTTCTCGATGCCCACACGCGAGACCACGTGGCCAACTAAACTAGCTGCCATTCAGTACCCGCCCACGACACTCGCTCTTCTCGTGTGTTGTACTCGATTGCACATAATTATGCTTGACCAATTTAACTCGAAAGTCTTTCCATACGCACAAACTCTACGAGTATTGTTATAATACCTGAGTGTAGCTATTTCCTAAGTTCTCATTTATTATTTAAGTGTACTTAATACACGAATAATTTAATTAGTAGGAAAAGTAGTGGCGGGCGGGTGGTAAAATTGCTAAGACTTGTTAAACATTCGTGCATCTTTTCTCTTTTATTATTAGGTATAACAAGCAGTGTATGAACAGCACACAGTGCTGGACATTTCATTTTCTTGTAAAATTCTTGTAATAAGCTTAAATTAAAGTGTGAGGCGCACTGCACCCTTTTATTTTTTGGTCCTTCGAGCCGGCTCAAGGTTCCTATGGATTTGAAGCTTTAACTATTAATTTTTAATTTATATTGTGATTTCAAACGTTACTAAGTAGGCCTTTATAACGCAAGTTCTTTAGCAGTCAAGCTACGAACTTGAAACGGTAATCGGCCATAATGTTCCTGTGTTTTCAACTGGCTCAGTTACCATACCTAACTATATTTAGAATTATGTGCAAGAGTGCGTGCGTATACCTACAACAAACAGGTAGGTAAGTATCAAATGCAGTCGCGTCGATGCAATTTGCCTTTCACAAAACTGCACGAGGAGCGAGCCAGCCTAGCAGCCTACTCACGATTTGAGAGCGGGCAAAAAGCAAGTTTATAGGGCAAGTTGCGGAGAGGGCGCCTCCCCTCCGGCGTGCCGCGGCCGCCGCACCGCCGCGCCGCACCGCCGCGCCGCACCGCCGCACCGCCGCTCGGCAGGCCAGTCCGCCGCCGACCGCGCCGCGGGGAACATGTATTGGACCGCGCTCGCGTCCCCCCGCACACCTCTGTTTACACGCGCGATCCACTTCGCGAGTGACTCGGAAGCCGTTACACCTTTGACATAACTTTTGAGGAATGGATATGAGAAGTATCAGTGAACAGTGTTAGTGTGGTGAACAACGAATAGTGCAGTGTTGTGAAGCGGCCTGGCCACTGAGCCCGTAGCCGGTTTTGTGTTCGGTGGCAGGCGGCCCTGCTACACGGGCGTGCTTTCTAAACGAACCCGAGAGCGACGGCCGCGGCCGTGCTCGGCCTCTCCGCGAAGAGACTTACACACAATTATTAGGATCCCATATTTCAGGTGAGATGATGTCACCGGTTTAGCTCAAGTCGCGCCACTCGCGGCGAATGGTCACTTATCTACGATAATGCATGTTTATCGCACGAATATTGAGACATTTCAGCTAAATGCTATAACTTGGAAGGAAAACAGAGAAACAAGGCAGTAAAGTCA